>JANAVB010010724.1:0-40000 GCA_029216955.1 Iris pallida
GCCACATCTCTCTTCATCCCGTTCCACCAGAAGATTGTGAGTCCTTATACATCTTGGTACTGCCTGGATGAAGGTATATATTCGTATAATGTGCCTCCGACATTATCTCCTTTCGTAGTTATGAATCATCCGGAACACATAGTCGGCCATTCAATCTCAGCACGCCGGTCTTATCTTCCGTAAAGTCGGTCGCACTACCTGTTGAAATTCGTTCGCATATTTTCTTCAGGTACGGATCATCCTTCTGAGCGGTCATGATCTTTTCCATCAAACTTGGCTCTAACTGTAGCTGCGCCAACCGTACATCCCTGAATCGAACCCGGAGGTCGATACACATTTCTTCTAGATCTTGTAGTAGTCTGCGGTTGATGGATAGCGAGGCAAGATATTTTTGACTCAGAGCGTCCGCCACAACATTTCCCTTGTCCGGAGTGTAGTCGATCGTCAAGTCATAGTCTTTGATCAGTTCGAGCCAGCGCCTCTGTCGCAAGTTCAATTCCTTCTGGGTGAAGAGATACTTGAGGCTCTTGTGGTCGGTATAGATCGCACACGCCATGCCATATAAATAGTGACGCCACAATTTCAATGTAAACACAATCGCCGCTAACTCCAAGTCGTGCATAGGATAGTTTTTCTCGTGCTCTTCAATTGTCTGGAGGCGAAGGATATCACCTTGTTTTGCTGCATGAGCACACATCCCAAGCCCAGGCCCGAAGCATCGCTGAATATCTGAAAACCCTCTGGCCCATCCGAAAGTGCGAGTATAGGTGCCGAAATTAGTCGTTGTTTTAGCTCCTAGAAAGAAGCTTCATAGTCATCCGACCACTCATACACGACTCCCTTTTGAGTGAGGCGAGTCAATGGCGATGCAATTTTCGCGAAGTCTTTCACAAAGCGTCGATAGTATCCCGCCAAACCAAGAAAGCTTCGAATCTCACTAGCAGACGCATGTCGCTTCCAATCAGCAACAACTTCCACTTTTTTAGATTGACTGCAATGCCTTCGGACGAAATGATGTGACCAAGAAAGGATACGCTGCTTAGCCAAAATTTGTACTTATTCTGCTTTACATACAGCTCATTCTTTCGAAGTGTCTGGAGCACGGCCCGTAGATATCTGCATACTGCGCCATGTCCTTCGAGTAGACGAGAATATCGTCAATAAAGACTACCACAAATTTATCAAAAAAGGATCAAAATACCCGATTCATCAGATCCATGAAGGTGGCAGGGGCGTTCGTCAGGCCGAATGGCATCACCATGAACTCGTAGTGGCCGTACCGAGTGCGAAAGGCTGACTTTTGCACGTCGTCTGACTTGATCTTGAGTTGATGATAGCCCGAGCGGAGATCAATCTTCGAAATACCGAGGTGCCTTGCACCTGATCGAATAAGTCGTCTATGCGGGGCAATGGGTACTTGTTCCGGATGGTGGCCTTGTTCAGCTCTCGGTAATCGACGCACAGACGTATGGACCCATCCTTTTTCTTCACGAACAACACGGCGCTCCCTCTGGTAAAACACTAGGCCGAATAAATCCTCTGTCGAGTAACTCTTGTAACTGGACCTTGAGTTCTTTTAGCTCGGCGGGGGCCATTCTGTACGGGGCCTTGGAAATCGGTCGGGTATCGAGGAATGTATCGATGCTGAACTCGATTTCTCGTCGGGGGCATGCTGGGTAGCTCGTCCGGGAACACATCGGAGAATTCTGCCACAACGTCGTCTGACTCGCGTTTGTACCATCTTGTCGCATGTCTCGGACGGACGCCAAATAGCCTTCGCACCCAGAATGCAGCATCCTCCCAGCAAAAATTGCCGAGATCAGCATGCAGGTCGATGACGCCTCACCATACAAAAAGCAGAATTTATGCACTCATGGTATGCAGAGGTGACCGTCTTTCCGGCGTTGCACGGCCGAGCCAATCCATTCCTAAAATGATGTCAAAGTCCTTCATGTCTAGCTATCACGTCAAGACCGATCTTTTGACACCCGATACAGATAATTTCGTCGGCGTAGGCTAAGTTTGTGAGTATTGGTGTGCCCAAAGGTGTACTTACGCTAAGGTCGAAATCTAATAATATTACAGGAAATTTGTGCTCGGTGGCAAAGTCCACCGATATAAAAATATACGAAGCGCCTGAATCAAATAGTACACGAGCAGACACATTATTGAAATTTAGTATACCTGTCACGATCGTATCTGATGCAAACACTTCATCTCGAGTCATGGCGTAGACGCGGCCCTGGGCATTGGGGCGACGGTCTTGGCCATTTTGCGGTGCGGGTTGATGGGCCCGAGGCGCTGGGCCTTGATTCCATGGACGGTGCTGTTGGGCGACATTGGACGGTACTGGTGGGGCACCATTAGACGGTGCTGTTGGGGCCATTGGGTTCGGCCTTCTGGTTGGACAATCAGTACGAACGTTGCCCCTCTTGCCACAGTTCCAGCATCTACCCTCTGGTATCTCGCAGTCGTCGATAGTGTGACCGACATGGTGACATCGGTTGTAGTAAGGCCGTGGATCACGCCCTTGATTCCGCCTTGGTGCCCATTGTTTGGACGCTTGGTCACATTGTTTCCTCCCGTGTGGCTAGGGCATTTGTGATTGTATGTATGCACAGTACCGGCAGCACCTGGAGGGTATTGGCGTTCAAAGCGGAGGGCGTGGTTGAGAGACTCCCCTATCGTTTTGTATTGCCGAACAGACACATAGGCATAAATGGATGGTCATGGACCCACTTCGAACCGTCGAGCATGACTCGCCAGGGAGGGCAGGAATTCTCCAGCAAATTTGGCTAACTTATTGAACTCTGCGACATACTGCCGTACCGTCATATTCTCTTGTCTTAGATGCATAAATTCATTTTCCTTCCCTTATCGAACGGCTTCAGGGAAGTACTCGATCTCGAACGCCTCCCAAAAGGTGGCCCAAGAAATTGTAGCTGTCTCATTGTCGCGTCTGATCGCTCGTTTTGTACGGCCCACCAGTCGTGCGCGTTCAATCGGAGTAGAAGTTGAGTGCATGCGACTTTCTTGGACTCTTCGACACCCAGAAGCTCGAATTTATCTTCCAACTCCTCCAACTAGTCGATCACCACGGAGGGATCATCTGTGCCGTTGAAGGAAGTGCGACAGCTTTTTGTGAATTTTGACACGTCGAAGTTGGAACTTTTCGGTTGCTGCAGGTGTAGGCTTGGGTACCTCCGGTTCGACTTCACTTTGTTTGACCGCAGGCTCGGTTACGGCATGGGTTGTCACAGAGTTGTTGTTGTTGGCCACAACTGTCTGAACAATCTGCTGAAGAGTATCAAGCTGCTTCTGCTGTAACTTGAATTGTGCATCGAATCGGGCCTCGAACTGAGTCTGGCGTGCCTCCGTCTGCCGTCGATGTTGCTCATTTAGGCGTTGATTCTCCTGAGCTTGTTGTTGTTGCGCTTCCAGCATACGCAACATCCTTTCCATGGCATCGTTAGAGGGTCCAGGCCTCGAGCTACTCGAGCCGCTCGACGTACTTTCTTCGTTCGCCGTCACGTTCACCGCCGCATCTTCTGGGATTTTGAAGGCAAAATATATTAGTCACAAAACTTATTACGGACTCACTCGTATGGAACGACATATCTCATCGACACGAGACCAACAGTTTTGAGACTGGAAACTCGACACTGGAGACCAAGGACGTAAAGCCGTGCTCTGATACCATTATGTCACACCCCGATTCTGTAGAATCGATAGTCATCCCCCGGACGCGATGCCGTACGAACCTAAATTGTGCTCGCACAAGGCATAATCATAAGGTTATCCGAAATACAACAACAAGAAAATACGTAAAGTAAAATTGAACACACATTATAAAGAAGGAAACTTAAGCTTTATTGATAATGAACATTATTTTACAAACTCGATACAAGGGCACCGCGTAGGCTTTTTACAAACTGACTCCATTATAAAATAAATGTCGATGAGATAGCCATTTCATATATTTCATCCCTTGATTACAACCAGTATTACAAAACCACCTGGGATGGCGGAAAGTCGCTCCATCTGTCTTTTGGCCTTCAACAGCGGAGTCTTCAAAAGAGATTGGATTCAAGCTTCGACCGCACGGACGAAGTTTCAAAACACACGAGTGTTGCCTCCCTTCACGTGGCACGCTCCTCCCGATTTATCATACCTGTAGAGAGAGCGAGGATCAGTACAATCAACATGTACTGGCGAGTGACTAATTAATTTCCAGGCTCTCATTTGTTTCAAGAATTTAGATAAAATCATATGACTTACTGTTTACAAAAACAAAAGTATGAACTTTATTTCAACAAATTTTGTAACGATTACAAGAATTCTGGAAAAGTACAACTGTAGGAATCCAATCTAGAAGACGATTGCTTTATCCCTTGGACGATGTGAACTTTGAAGACGATAGCCTCTGAAGTTGAAGGCAAAAGCCTCGGAAGAATGCAGCAGCACATGGGCAAGAACTCCTGAACTCTCTGATATTTCTGAACTTTTATGTATGATCCCCTGGAATGAAGACTTGAAACTCTATTTATAGAGTTCTGGAAATAACTAACTTTTAGTTATTCTGAATGGCGCAAGTAGGATTGCGCAAGAACTGGATTGCGCAGCATTAGACTGCGCAGGTATTTGTCTGATCGTGGGCCAACTGTCTTGGATACATGGCATCATTTGATTAAAATGCGCATAATCGTGCACAGACGGTTGCCACGTAGTGAGCAATTGATGGCATGAATGCCACGTGTACAATTATCAGTTGTCATGATGAAGTGCGCTGACTTTGGATGGTGCTGACTTTAGATTGTGCTAGAATGGATGGCGCTGGCATGGACTGCGCTGCAAACAGATTGTGCTGCATGTACAGCTGTCCTCGAGCACTGTACAGCACAACAAACGAACAGTCTCCTCGTTTTTCGTGCTGTCAGTTGTCAGAAGATTTGATTTTGTCAGGTAATGATGACATGGCCACGTCAGCTTGCGCACTTGAAAGTGTGCGCAGTCCAGTCTGCACAATCTGGATGATGCGTAATCTGATATCTGCGCAGTTCATTTGAAAGTTGTTTTTCTTGATTTTCATGACTTTGTTAATGGGTGCAACTTAATTTTTTTTAGGACCTACAAGACCCCCTTCAAAGTTTTCGAAAGTTAAATTTATTCAAAATTTCGAAATACTTTGAATTTTGAATTTTAAATCAAGTTGCGTATATATTGAGCTGTCTGCGCAATCGAATGAATCAGCCCCTGCTTTTTCGGCGCAATCTGTGGTGGCCATTTGTTCTTTGAAAAACTATAAATAGTTTTCTCGATCCTCAAATTATTCTTTACTTGCTTTCATTGTGTTTGAGAGAGAGAGAAACCCCGAGCCTACTCCGACTTCAGTCTTTCTTCCCCGTCGATCTCATGGCCCCCAAACGTTCCTCCGCCGCCGACAAGGACAAGGCCTCCGCCGAGTCTTCGGCTCAGGTTGTGCCGCATCCTTCCCGACACGAAGATGCGCACCCCGCTTTGAGAGGTAGAGAACTCAATCGAAAACCCTTTTTAGGGTCTTTCGACTTACTGAATCTTAGAATCCATCTCTTTTTAGAGATGAGATCATACTGCGCCACCCTGTTTAGGGTTTTGGTTGCACGAACTCATTATTCTTCATTTTTATGAAGAATATCTTCTCGTACAATCGGTTGAATTGCGCTGGCAGAAGTCAGCGCAATCGGCTGATTTGTGCGAGATTGTCAGCGCAATCCGATGCTTGTGCAGACTGATATCTGCGCAATCTGATGCTTGTGCAGCCTGATATCTGCGCAATCTGATGCTTGCGCAGTCTGATATCTGCGCAATCTGATATTTGCGCAATCTGATATCTGCGCAATCTAATGCATTGTGCAATCTGATGACAGAATTTCTGACTTAACTTGTACTAAAGTTTGTTCTTCTCTGTTTGATGCAGTTGATACCAGAGAGGATCCTAATTACAAAATCTTCATAGGAACTTTATCTGAACCAGATTTCAAGGAGGACTTATCTCATGTACGCTTTCCACAGTGTGCCCTTCCATCATCTCGTCAAGCTATCCTGATAGCTCAGGACAACGAGACTTTGCTAAGTCTGATAAATGGACAGCCTTTGCAATCTGCTGATGTTGTCACTCATAAGAAGCCTATGTTCCTCTTCGGCGACGCCATTGATAAAAGTTCTCAACCAAGACCTCGAGTTGAGTCGAGAACTTTCCCAAGGAAAGAGAAATTGGTCAAGTTACCAGACCTAGCTCGATGCCTCCCCTTAGCACGGTATGCTCATGCGAGCCATCCTAGGAGGATGGATTGGGACATCACTCCCCTCCAACATGCACGGACGGGAAAAATTTGTGTCAAGAAAGGCCCGAACAACAGGGACATGTTTTATAGCTCATCTGAGCGTCACGGCATTCTACTGAGAGGATTGAAGCCAGGGTGCATCCCTCCTAAAAACTCATCTTTGTTGTTACCGGTAAGAACACCGATTTTTGCAAATGAGTATGCCAAGGTAGAGGGCAGTTATCCGGATCAAGACATCCGGTTAACAGGTCTGGTAAACCCAGACATCAGATGGAGTTGCATAGCCAACTGGATACTGGTCCAGTTTGAAGATAAACTCAGAGAAATTGATCTGTATAATGCGGTACACGCTACTGTATACGGCTTCTTTCCAAATCCTTATCTGTTTTTGGCTCTGGCAGAGAGGTACAACTACAGGACAGGGACATTTATGACGCCCTGTCGGGAGATGGGCTTGGCTCTACATGAGATGAAGTATATCTCATATTTACCAATGGGTGAATTGCCTTACGAGGAGTACGTCCCAACCAACGACGAGTTAGATAGACTTCGTCAAGAGAATTCAAAGATGGTGGAAGTCTTTGATGAGCTTTTGTGCCACTATAACATATGCTCTTTGTATTACAAAAGTGGCTCTTCTGGTACATGCTATTCATCCAAATGGTTGACTTATCTTTTTCTCAACCACATTATTGAGAAGAAGACAAAAGATCATGACTCCTGCAATCCTGATTTCTTCCATCCCCTCAGCAACAGTGAAGTGATAAAGCTGATGGAGGAGAATAATAGAATGGATATCGAAGTTGAAGATGAACACCAATATCCTCCTCTTAAGGCTGGAGAATTTGTGGAGAGCTATATAAGAATGGGCTACAGGTCCATGTCTAAACAAGCCCAGCTAGCAGGATTTTTGACGTACTGGCTACGTCGCTTTGTTGTGCCTGGAGCAAGTGCTGTAGACCGCTTCCATCGCGGTGTTCTTTTTGCTGCTATCCGGTTAGTTTTTGGCTACCCGATGGACTTACTATCAGCGATGACCTGTAGGATAAACGCAGGTCTTCGTCTGTATGTTGATTCTATGCTCAAGTGCAAGGGTGATAAGGGGAACTTCCCTAGGCTGGAGTTACCTTACACCTACTTATTCGGATGGTTGCTCTTGCATCATCCATCATTGATGAACCCTGCTATGGGAGCAGTTGGTGGCAGTTTTCTGCGCAGATTCTCACAGAGCCGATGGATATACACTAGTCTGAGGGACTGCAGACGAACTTTGAACCTCGGAAAAGGATGGAATTTTCTTTGCTCTCCCCTCCAATTGGTTATGAGTATATGGCAGCAAATCTGATTGACCTTGGAAGGCAACCGATAGGTCGAGTATCTTTTGAATGGCTAAAAATAATCAGACCATCATATCTAGTATACATATTTGAGGAGGAAAGCTACCTCGAACCTTATTTGCTGAGTCGCTTCGCTCGTCAATTTGGTTATGACCAATTCCACGTGGGCAATGCAATCACTTGCCTACAAGAGAAAGGATACCTAATTGATGGTGCAAGAGCGTGGGCATACTATATTGCTCGGGACACTAGGGCTGTGTTCTCGATACCAAACAAAACTGATGCTGGTCCAAGAATGCTGTATACTTATTCACAGTTTTACACAGCTACAAATACCTTTGCTGAAAACTATAGCCTCGTTGATAGTTTTGCAACAGCAAATCGTCTGAGAAAAGGAGCGACTGACACATTAGCTCCCAATAACGACGAAGAACATGAGCCAGTGGACGATCCTTTAGAAGCTTCCAGAGAAGCCAATTTCCCTGAGGAAGTTAACCAACCTTTAAGAATTTCTCTGAAGGTTGTTAAGTCTCCGATCAAGGAGAAGAAGAGAAGGAGAGAAGAGCCTTCTTCCCCAGCTGTGAAGAAGAAATTGATCTTGGAACATTCTTCAGAGAAAGTCACTACGAGATCACAATCTAGACAATTGGCCGAGTCCACTCGAGATGAAGCAGCTACACCGACCTCTATTCAGAAGCAGGTCGAGGTAGTAAACGTAGAGAGTCCTGAGAGGCCTCTACATAGAAAGAAGAAGCTAGCTCACAGAAGAAAGAAGAGAACAGTTTCTCCTCCAAGGCAAATTTTGTCTTCGGTAGTGATGAACGTTGTGGCTGGAATCACCATGCCATCTCCTACCCCTGTTTCTGAGTCTGGGCATAAAACTCTTAGTCCAGAACAGAGGGAGGAGATCGAACAGAGAGAAGAGGTTGACCAGAGAAATGAGGCCGTAGAGCCCATAGAAGATGTTGATCAAAGAGATGAGGCTGTAGAGCATAGAGAAGAAGAAGTTGTACGATCTCCTCCATTAGCAATAGAAACAACTCAACTTCCTGCCACACCGGAAGCAGTTCGAGCAGAGGAAGATCGTCTCATGATCGAGGCTTTAGATGACTGTGACTTTGGCTCACAGGATTATGTTGATCAAACTGCTGCAACTGCCAGTGGGGAGATACAGGAAGAAGATGAAAATGAGGAGAGTTCATCATCTGAAGACATTGAAGATACACAAGATCCTGAAGATGATGAAGAGTATGTATCTCCTAAGGCTGCTGATGATACCTTAGATCCTAAAAAGGATATTGAGGTACAAACATCTCCAGAAAAGATAGCAGATGAAGAAACGGCCCTGGAGGAAACTCCTGCTGTTGATCTCCAAGGTATAGAATGAAATTAGCAATTTTTTTTAAATAGATTGACAGCTAACATCTTTATTTTTATTCCTACAGAACTTGGATCTTCTCCAGCTCCTCCAATATGCATGGACATAGTACTTACGACGATAATTGCTAGTAGTAGTCGCCATTTATCTTGTGGCTCCGAAGCAGGAAGTAGTCAGGCAATAGTCTCTGAAGCTACTTCTGCTCAGCTAGAATCTGTCCCAACAGATGATAGGCCAGTCGCCGGATCGAACCATGGTAAGACTGTTTTCACTTTTGATCTTCTTTGATAGTAGCAAATGATAGACAAAATAACAATATTTAATTTTGCAGAGGAACAACCAGGAGGAGCGACCAGCTCCACTTTAGTTCCTTTATTCAAAGAGCCTTTCGTCCAAATACAAGAAACTGAACGTCCTGCTGCCTCGTCATCAACAGGAGTAGCTGAGACTCCTGGTGCTCTGACGACCAATCAATTCGTCATTCAATCATTTACCAAATTCTTCTTCGATTCATTGGGGCCATTGATCAATAGGATGATGGAAAAAGAGGATGCTGATTTTTACACAGTTAGAGGTCCAACCTCTTTCTTAGTTCATGCTATCCGCGAGCAAGGTGACGAGCCTCAGGCCACTTTTCTTGAACACATATTAAATGAGCTAGAGACTTCAATAAAGAACTACAAAGAGCTCAATAAGGGGGAGGTAGAGCCCTTAGTTCAAGCAGAATATGAACGGATAGCTCAGGAAGCTGCAGTTAAAAGGGTAAATTTCCAGATTCTCTTGGATACTTTTGCTACTAAATCTGCTGAGTACAATTCCAAGGTGGAATCGGTGACATCTACTGCTGAAAGAAAACAGAGAAGAATTGCTGAACTGAAAGCGGAGATTGCCCGTCTTCAACAAGAACTCGAAGATGATGTTACCGAGCATCAAACTGCAATCCAACAACTCGGTGCTCTAACCCAAGAAAAAGACGAATATGCCGCAGCTCATAATGATGAAATCACTCGCAGAATGGTAACCATGCCAACTTTCAACGAGAAATCTAGGATGGAAGAGGCCAGGAAGAGAGTGATGGAATCCCGCGAAGAGCGTCTGCAGACTCTGAAGCAACAGATTGCCAATCTGATGACACCTCCAACTTAGTAGAAAGATTCCTTGTATCTTCTTATTTTTGCAATATATATGTTTTTGTAATGTCTTGAATTTTGATCAAATAAAAAGATATTTTGTTGTGGCTCTTATTATTTATTGCGTATCTTATTCAGATACAAATAATAGAGATAGAAAATATATTCAGAGGTACAGGACATGATATATTCCTTGATTCTGGAAAATAATCATATTCAAATATATCTGCTCAGAGGTAATATGGACGTGGCAAATATAATTTAATGAATATCATTATTTCAATAGACAACTTAATCGAGAATAATAAGTTACTGATGTAGATAAATGAACGAAATAAATCGTCAAAATGTGTGAACGAAGTGAATCATCAGGATGAACGGATGAACCGTCAAATGAGTGGAATGAATGAACGAATCGTCAGATTGATTGAATGAACGGATGAACCGTCGGATGAATATGATGAATAAACGGGTAAATCGTTGGATAATTGTAGATATTATGAACGGGTAAAATAGTGATGAAATAAACGGGTGATCCGTCAGATGAGTTGAATGAACGGGTGAACCGTCGGATGATAGATGAGTGAAATGGTGATAAAATGAACGGATGAACCGTCGGATGAACGGGTGAACCATCGAATAATGAACGGACGGACCGTCAGATGATGACGAACGGACGAACCGTCAGATGATGACGAACGGACGAACCGTCAGATGATGATGAACGGACAAACCGTCAGATAATGATGAACGGACAAACCGTCAGATGATTGTGTCGTTTCGTTGTTTTGAGAATCTCCGCCTATAAATAGAACAGAAATCTGGAAGGAATGATCATTTCCACTTTTTAAAAGATGTCGTCTGGAGATACATCCAAGAAGGCTGAGATCACCCCGAAGCTGAAAGCGGGTACTGGGAAACATTCAGTCGATCCAGTCCAGCCAAAGCAGGCAGAAGTAGACGAAGGTTCGTCTGCACCCAAACCACCGAGGGACATCCTGGATTTCCTGCTTGAACCCGGGACGACAAAAGAAGAAGAAGCCATGAGGATGGCTGCCTGCAAATTCCTAGTGGGTTCCAGCAAAGATGTTTTTGACTCTTTTGCCGATTGTATCTTTGATAAAGACGGCAGTGGTCCGCGTCCCAATGTCGTGAAGGATGATAGTGACCTTCCTTGATATCATGTAACATCGTTTATGATGTAATAAAAATCAAACTTTATTTATGAACTGTCTGATCATATTTACATAAAATCTTTGTTACATTTATACATAGTATTTCTTGAGAAATTTGCCATTGATAGGCATCATTGCAACTCGACCATCTAACTCCGAAAGTTGATAAGCTCCGTTTGAAAAGACTTTGCTGACAATATAAGGCCCTTCCCACTTCGCATCGAACTTGCCTTTGCTCGAGTGAGTCATAGTCATAGGACGTCTTACTGTTAGAACAAGTTCTCCTTATTGAAAGGCTCTGATTTTAATTTTGCGGTTGAAAGTCTTCGAGATGCGGGCTTGATACAACTCAATATGCTGTTGAGCTAATAGCCGCTTCTCATCGAGTGCTTCTAACTCTTGAAGTCGGAGAAGATCGTTGTTCTCTGTAGTGAGTTCATTGGCGATGGCAATCCTCAGAGATAGAATTTGGAGTTCCAGAAGCAGAACTGCTTCACAGCCGTACACCAAAGAGAAGGGCGTAAAGCCTGTGGGATTGCGGACCGTAGTTCGATAGGCCCAAAGACATTCTCCAAGCTTTTCACTCCAGTTTCGTTTGTTAGTAGATACAAACTTCTTGAGGAGCTTGATAATAGTCTTGTTAAAAGCTTCAGCTAATCTATTAGCGGCAGGATTGTATGCTGTAGAAGCAACATTGTCAATCCGGTGATCATTGCAGAATCTCGTAAACTTCTGACTGATGAATTGTGGTCCGTTGTCATGGATGATTCTTCGAGGTACACCAAATCTATAGATGACATAATGTTTGATGAAGTTAATGACGCTGCTGGTCTTGACTTCAGCCAGAGGTATAGCTTCAGCCCATTTGGAGAAGTAGTCGGTTATTGCTAGTATGAACCGATGTCCTCTAGAAGAAGGAGGATTCATGGGACCGATGATATCCATGCCCCAAGCTTCGAAAGGCCAAGAGGCGGCCGTCGGATGTAGGAATTCCGATGGTTGATGAATGAAGTCTGCATGGATTTGACAAGCTCGATATTTCCTTGCATATTCAATGGCATCAGATACCATAGAGGGCCAGTAGTAACCCATACGTCGGATGCGATCCTGTAGTTTAGGACCGGGTGGATGTGCTCCGCAGACACCGTCGTGAGCCTCACGCAATACTTGCTTCGCTTCATTACCAGCAAGACAGCGCAAGAGTAGGCCGTCATAAGTTCGCCGGTAGAGAGTTTTGGTGGTCTGATTGTAGTAAAATCGCAGAGACCTTCGACGAATACTCGTAGCTTCTTTGGGATCTTTAGGGAGTATGTCATGAACCACAAAGTCAATGAACGGAATTCTCCAATCTTCATTGGTAACATTGACGTCAGTAAGATTACTGAACTCAATATTACGATTGTTTTCGATACAGAATAATTCTCGATTAGAGATGACCACCACTTATTGTCTTCTGATGGGGATGGCTAAGACTGCTGCAAGATTAGACAAAGCGTCAGCTTCAGTATTGCAAGCTCGTCGGACATATTCGATAAAGAAGGCTTTGAATGATGTAGCTATGTTGATTGCCGCTTCAAAGTAAGGCACTAGATCTTGATGACGAACTTCATAGGTTCCTCTAACCTGGTTAACAACCAACTTAGAGTCACCATAGACTTCCAGATACTCGACGTCTAGTTGTTTGGCTAGCTGAAGGCCAATGAGTAAAGCATTGTACTCTGCCACATTTTTAGAGCAAGGCTCATCTAGGGAGTAGGCTCTTTGAATAGCTGTTCCGTCTGGAGAGACAAGGACAACTCCAACTCCTGCGACAATGGCACCATTGAGTCCTATTCTGGATGCACCATCAAAGAATAGACGCCAAGTAAAAAATTCTTCAGAAATTGTATTAGATTCCAAAGTCTCGTCTAAAATTTTATCGTAGAGTTTGGACGTCTCTGGAACAGGATGAGCCGCTAAGAAATCTGCCAATGCTTGACCTTTAACAGACTTTTGAGGAACATATACCATGTCATATTGAGCTAACAGAATGGCCCATGTAGCCAGTCGAGAATTAAGTGTGCTAGGCTTTTTCATCAATACCCGAAGAGAATTAACTCGGGATATGACATGAATAGTTTGGCCAATGATGTAATGCCTTGTCTTTTGAACAGCGAACATAAGAGCTAGGCATTCTTTTTCGACCAGACTATAACGGTGTTCAGCACCAATCATAGTACGACTGAGATAGTAGATGGCTTGTTCATGGCCTTCTTTATTCTTTTGGGCAAGTAAAGCACCCAATGAATGGTCCATAGCATGGACATACATTACGAATGGTATGCCAAAGATTGGTGGCACCAAGACTGGTAGATTTATGAGATACTGCTTTATGTCGTCAAATACTCGTTGACATTTTTCGGTCCAAACGAAAGATACACCCTTTTTCATGAGTTGAGTGAACGGTCTGCAGCGTCCAGACAAATTCGAAATGAATCTCCTGATGTACGCAAGTCGACCTTGAAATCCTCGTAGCTCTTTTAGGTTGCTTGGAGGATGCATCTTTTGAATGGCTTTGATCTTTTCGGGGTCCACGTGTATACCCTTAGAGGTAATGACGAAGCCGAAAAATTTGCCACTAGAGACACCCAAGAATGACTTGGTGGGATTCATTTTGAGTTGATGTTGGCGCATGAGATTGAAAATAGTTCTCAGGTCCTTGATGTGATCTTCCTTTAGATGACTTTTGACAGCGATATCGTCAACATAGCATTCGACAGTCTTGCGCAGATGATCTCGAAAGATGGTACTCATTGTTCGTTGGTATGTTGCACCAGCGTTCTTGAGACCAAATGGCATTACAGTATAGCAGTAGACTCCGCGAGGAGTACAGAAAGAAGTATGCTTTTCGTCTTCAGGATGCATCTGAATCTGATTATATCCGAAGAATCCGTCCATGAAAGATATTCTTTCGAACCCACAAGTGTTGTCGATCATAACGTCCGTGATAGGGAGAGAAAATTCATCTTTTGGACATGCTTCGTTAAGATCCCGAAAGTTGATGCAGACTCGAACTTTGTCGGTTTTCTTTAGAAATGGGACGACATTGGCTACCCAGTCAGGACGCTGTTCTTCTCGAATAAAGCCACAAGCGATGAGCTTCTTGACTTTATCGTCGATTGCATCCATCATTTCTGGCTTGAAACGTCGTTGTTGCTGTTTGACCGATTTTGCACTCGGCAGGATGTTCAATTTGTGAGTAGCAACTTTAGGATCTAGTCCTGGCATATCTTCATAACTCCAGGCAAAGACATTAATGTATTCTTTAATCAGAAGAATTAATTCTTGCTTATCTATCTCTGGGAGATTCTTGCTGATGAATATTGGACGAGGTGACCCGCTCTCTCCTACATCAACTTGAACTAATTGATCTTCGGTAGGCGGTTCCCTTTGTTCGAATCGGAGTTCCTACTGGGTATCCATTCGTTGAGCCCAAGGATCTGTTTCAGGATTTTCTTCAATATCCTTATCATAGCCTTCTGGAAGTTAGACGGAGACCATGTTAGAAGATACAGTCAATCGATGAACTTGACCGATGCTGGTGTCAGAATCCCATGATCTGGAATCAGAAGAGTTAGAGCGCTCTTCACTATCGAATTCAGAGCATGCTGGGGATAATACCGGAGGAGAAGCATATCCAAGACCTCTTTTGGTCCTGTTGTAGTACATCTCTGACTTTCCTTGTGGAACAGCCGTACGGAGAGGAGTTTTTCTACCCTTACCGTAGTTGAGGCCACTCTTGAAATCGTAATCCATCTTTCGGAAGATGTCTTTTGATTGTTGACTGTAATGACGGAGTTGAAGATGCCCCGTATCGTTAATTTTGCTATCATCCGTATAACTGAATTGTTGTTTCGGTCATTTACTAAAAAGTATTGGACTCTCGCATTTCTTACGAGCAGGAACAATACGATAGGAATCTTTTGGGTGTTCAAGTGAGACTTCTGTTTGAAGAGATTGTACAACTCCCATTGTCAATGATTGAAAGCTATCTAACATATCCAAATAGCACTTAGCATGATAAATGACATCAGTATACTGGAAAGTAGATGCTTTTTCATTGATTTGTACATTTGTATTTACAGCAGGACCTTTAGCCTTAGCAGGCTTGGTCAGTGATTACAAGAGGGGGAGAAGAAGAACGTGAAGGAGGATTGGCTTTGTTACGATGAAGGTCGATAACAAGCGGCTCAGAGGAGGTGAGCTCCCTTTTCTCGTTGTTATGAGATAGATCTATAACAAGTGGCTCAGAAGAGGTGAGCTGCCTTTTTTCCTTGTTACGACGTAAGTCAATAACAAGTAGCTCAGAAGAGGTGAGCTCCCTTTGATTTTGATCATCAATTGATTGCTTCTGGACTGGCAAGTGAATAGCCAGTGGCTTGGAGGATTGAGGACGAGAAACACGCCCTTTGACAGGAATGATAAGGGTATCATTGGGCACTGTTTCTTGCTCTTCTTCAATGTCCAGAGACAGGACAACTTTCGTGAATTCATCCTTGTACATACGAGCATCGTTGCAATATGCTTCAATGCCTTTGAAAGGATAGAGATCAGCAACCTCCTTTTGTACCTCTCCATTGTCATCGACATATTTAAAACATTGATGGAGAGTCGAAGGGACAATGTTATGCTCATGCAGAAATGGTCTTTCCAGCAAAGCATTGTAGGAACAACCATGATTGTCAATGATGTAAAAGGTAACCCTTGTGCGAAGATTGCCTATTTGGAGTTTTAGACGAATCTTGCCCAGAGGCTCACTTCTTCCCTGATTGAACCCAAGGATGGTGGTGATTGTACTGGAGAGACTATGTGTCACCCTCATTTTCCGTATTTCCCGTATTTCGTATTTATACTCGTATCTGAATTTTGGCATGTATTTTATTTTTCTCAACTTGTAGAATTTCGACATTTCTCGTATTTTGGGTTTTGACATGGCTCGATTTTAATTGGATTAGGTTGGTTTGGTTTGGTTTAATGTGTATTGGAACACCTTAGCCTATGCTCCACCCTCAACACACCACATCCCACCCTTTTTAAAACTCCACCAACTTCTTCTCTCTCCTCATAAACCTCTATTAATTTCTTCTTCTTCTTCTTCCACCACACAACTCTCCCAACCCAAAGGCAAGTGCACCTTGCCACCACATGAGAACTCCATTTTATTTGTCCATTTGCTAGTTTAGGACATGGTGATCAACATTAGAACTTGGTATTTTGTGATTTGGAGTCTCCATTGTTCTAGATCTAAGTTTTCCCTATTTTTGGTTTTACATAGTTTTGATCTATTTAAGTTGGATTTTTATGGGTTTTGATGTTTCCATGTGGAAAAGAATTCCATTTCACCCAAGTTGGAACCTTGGAAATCCGGATTTGGAGTCCGGATGGCCAAGTTATGAACTTTTGAAGCTTTGGGTTCAACCACGGAGTTCTTGCTGGTTTGGAGAAGACAGTGAGCAGTGTGCAGAGCTTCTTAGCTTACACCACGGAGCTGCGTGCGCTCTTTAGCGTAGTGTACGCAGACTTGAGTACGCTTCCTGTTGGAAGCGTGTCTCTTGCGTACGCAGACTTGAGTACGCTTCCTGTTGGAAGCGTGTCTCTTGCGTACGCAGACTTGGGTACGCTTCCTGTTGGAAGCGTGTCTCTTGGTACGCAGACTTGAGTACGCTTCCTGTTGGAAGCGTGTCTCTTACGTACGCAGACTTGGGTACGCTTCCTGTTGGAAGCGTGTCTCTTGGTACGCAGACTTGAGCGTGCCTTGGTACGCAGACTTGAGCGTGCCTTGGTACGCAGACTTAAGCGTGCCTTGGTACGCAGACTTGAGCGTGCCCTGGTATGCAGACTTGAGCGTGCCCTGGTATGCAGACTTGAGCGTGCCCTGGTACGCAGACTTGAGCGTACGCATGACCTGAGCGTACGTTTTCCCCTGCGTGCGTGCTTTTGTGCGTACGCTGCTCTCCTGCGTGCGTGCTTTTGTGCGTACGCTGCTTTCCCCTAACCCCCTTGCTTATCCCATTGGCTCTTAGAGTATTGGTTTATTTCTCGACTTGGTTTCTCTTTTGTGGATTGGGTTTTCCTGAGATCTGTTCAACATAGCACGACTATCTCAACCCGACACGACCTAACACGATTTGCAAGTAATTGTTTATGACTAGTACGGTTTTCGAGATTTTCTGTGAATTATGATCCTGGTATTCTCTGATCTCCTTGCTAATGACCCAGTGGGGTGCACACCTAACTTGTAACCTATAATTAATCCTTGTGACTTGATAACTTGATAGTGGCCCGTGGCGGCGCACTCCTGACTTGTAGCATGACTTGATAACTTAATGCTGTTGCGACGGCTAACTTAACTTGACCTGCCTTGACACCGTGGGTGGTTCTTCCTTGCTTGCTTGTTAAATCCACTTGTCCTGTCTTGCATCATGTCTAGGATAGGAGTCCTGTGTACCACGGTCAGGGGTACCTACCAAAATGGATTAAGGTTAATAACTAGAATAACACAGTAGTCATGAAGAGATGACACAGCTACAGGCAATCCCGTTACCTGGGCGCTCTTGGGATCTGTAGCCTGCCGTCGAGTAGGGCACATTTCCAGCACACCGTCGCGTGTTGCACCCTCTAAGTCACCTAAGGGTACATTTGTCTCCCGGGCGATGTACCCACCAGAATTCAACCCCTAATTTTCGACCTGGGTAACCTGGATGGTCTGCAGGACTTGTGGCTGTGGAATCATCTCACTGCATCTTGTTAGTAATTAGGTTTGTGATAACCCTAGTTAGTTAAAGTAGTAAGCCGTAGTATTTGCTTGGCCGTGATTGATTGAATGAAGTATAACCAGTCTAGTCATGTCTTGATCCAGTACAAGATTGCTTCATGTCTTGATTTCTTACATTATTATCTTGTCGATAAATGGTGGGGAACCAAGTTCTGTTCAGATGAAGGGTTACAATCCCGGTCCTTGTTTGGTTTACGGGTTGTAACCTGGCTATCGGAATAGTTCTATGGTTATCTCGTC
Source organism: Iris pallida (assembly GCA_029216955.1). Lineage (NCBI taxonomy): Eukaryota > Viridiplantae > Streptophyta > Magnoliopsida > Asparagales > Iridaceae > Iris > Iris pallida. The sequence continues at coordinate 18,398 of JANAVB010010724.1, forward strand.
GTATATCATCCTGACATGTTTTCATAAATTCTAGTGTTAATATTAGATTTCTTGTACTATTTGCTGGCTTTTGTTCTTATTTCGTGGCCCCCTTGTGGCACTTGCTCTTTCTGGGGTTGACCCAGCTGGTTTTGTGTGGCCAGATTTCGGAGCAGCTCCCGAGGATCTACCAAGCTTCCAGCCCAATGGTGACAACTAGACGGAACCCGGGCCAAGAGTGGGTTTTCCTTTTTGTCTTGTCCACTTTATTGTAAAACTATTCTTTTGAGGCGTTTAGCCGACGAGCACCTGTTAGCTCGATGCACTTTTACTTACTGTCTGCCTACGGGCTGTAAACATGATTAACAAATCCTAGGGTTGATCATGTACGACTAAACTCTTGCTAGTCCTAACATTTTGTAACGACTAGCTTCATGATCAGCTGAATATGTAATATTTGGGACGTCTTATTATTGTATATTTAATGATCATACATCTTGCGACCTTACTTACTTGCTTGTGATTGAGACATTAGGCTTGTTCATGTCCATAAGAGACTGTTGGCTTGTAGTAAACCCTCATATATCTAGACAGCCGTGACCGTATATCGAGGTGGTTTCCATTTCAATATACGTAGCTGGCTATGTCTGCCCCCGCTCTCCAGTATTCTGGTTCTGGGGCGTGACATGGTTTAAGTGGTGGCCCATGCAGGTCTTATGAATTAAGATATGTTGGGGTTTACCAGATAGATGTCTCAATCAGTACTCGTCCTTGATCTCTGTTCGTATCCTCTGAATCCCTGGATTCTTGCCCTGATCCTGTGCTTATATCATTGATCTGTCCTGGTCCTTTCCTTATTGTTCCCTGTATCGTCTTCTTCAGCGACACTGTACCTGGTCCTACCGATCAACGAGGTGGAGCACATCCCGTGGATCAGCAGCAACCCGGAGATCAAGCCCAGCATTCCGGGATAGCCTCCAGAGTTGTGCCTACTGGAGGAGAGTCACCAGTTTGGCCCGTCCAGCCCGCAGAGCCAGATGATGGTACCTTAGTAGGCCTCATCAGAACCTTGATAGCTTTCCAGGATCATCGAAGCGACGCCCTACACCAGACAGTTCAAGATGCTTTGACTAGAGGCGGTCATCCAGGGAACCAGGCAGCAAACAGCTTCAAGCGATTGAACCCTTCTTTCTTCGACGACAGCGAGGATGCGATTACCGCGGATGCATAGCTTCAGGATACCGAGGTGATTCTGGAAGCAGCTAGGACACCTGAGAATGAAAAGGTGGCGGTGGTACGCCTGCAGTTGTTGGACTTGGCTCGCAGTTGGTGGGCGGCGCAAGCCATGGGATTAGTGGCACCCATTGCTTGGGCAGTGTTTAGAGAGAGATTCCAGACGAAGTACTTTGATGTTGTGGCTCGGTACGACCTGCAGACCAGATTTACCAACTTGAAGCAAGGAGGCAGAACAGTCGACAGTTATGCATCGGAGTTTTCTAGACTCAGTAGGTTTGCCCCCACCTTGGTGGCGACCGAGTTTGATAGGGCCCAGCGGTTCCAGCAGGGGCTGCATTTGGAAATCTTGTTGGCGGTAGAATAGTTCGAGCACCAGACGTTCGATGCAGTCTTGAGAGCAGCTAGAAGGCATGAGTATACCTCCCAGAGGATCGTGGATAGGACCGGAGGTAGGAAGCGGTCCCACAGTCAGATGCACCAATCATCAGCTCCAGCCCCGGCAGCTAGGAGATTGACCATTGGAACTTCGAGGCGGGCGGCCTCAGTAACGTCGGTTCAGCATTCGATGCTGACGTACCCGCAGCAGCAGAAGCAGAAGCAGACTTTCGCGATGGGATGTTCTCATTGCGGGAAGCCAGGGCATGTGGTGGCAGACTGTCGCAGGGCGCAGGGATTGTGCCTGGCTTGTAGAGCAGCAGATCATAGGATAGGGGCTTGCCCGAATAGGGGTGGTTCATCAGCATCCAACCCTTCTAGCTCTTCGGTGAGAGGACCGGCCCCAGCACCAGTTCAGCAGCAGTAGTATCAGTCTTCGAGGCCCTTGCCGTTTCAGTCTCAGGCATTCCAGTAACAACACCCCCAGCAGTATGCACAAGCCCAGGCTCAGATCCAGAATAGGCAGAGAGATTTCCAGCAGGGGGGACCAGTAGCCAGAGGACAAGGTCAGGCCATGATGATGGCTATGGAAGAAGAAGTTGCACCAGGTAAGGTTGTGGCAGGTACTATTCTCGTCAACTCCTCTCCAGCGTCTGTATTATTTGATTCTGGTGCATCGCATTCATTCATGTCTGCACGATTCGCGACACGGATAGGATTGGAGCCCGAGTCATTATCAGTGAGGCTCAATATACTTACTGGTAATGGTCTTGTGGGAGTAGATCGAGTGTTTTCCTCGTGTCGGGTCGTAGTTAGCGGTAGGGAGTTCCCCGCTAGATTCATAGAGTTTCCTATAGCAGACTATGATGTAGTCCTAGGCATGGATTGGTTGAGGAACCAGTATGCTAGGATAGACTGCCATATTGGCAGAGTTGTCTTTAGTATCCCCGGTGAGCCAGAGTTTTTGTTTTCCAGAGGCGCAGTGGAGCCATCTTCTCCAGCATTGCGGATGGCAGTAGCAGCAGTGCAGTTACCCCGGATAGTAGAAGAGTTTCCAGATGTCTTTCCACATGAGCTTCCAGGGATACCGTCGGAGCGGGAGATTGAGTTCACTATAGACTTGATTCCCGGGACAGCACCAGTATCAAAGCGAGTCTACAGGATGGCACCTTCAGAGTTGGAAGTTTTGTACAAGATGATTGAAGAACTGAGGACCAAGGGATTCATCCGTGCAAGTGGATCGCCTTGGGGAGCCCCGATGCTTCTTGTGAAAAAGAAGGATGGTACGTCCAGGCTATGTGTTGATTATCGTACCTTGAATTCAGTGACAATCAAGAACAGATACCCTCTTTCGAGGATAGATGACTTGTTTGATCAACTCAGAGGGGCTTCAGTGTTCTCGAAGATCGACTTGCGGTCGGGATACCACCAGATCAGAGTCAGAGAGCAGGACATCCCGAAGACAGCATTCAGATCAAGGTATGGACATTGGAAGTTCCTTGTTATGCCCTTTGGAGCGACCAATGCGTCGGCCGTATTCATGGACCTCATGAATCGTATTTTTATGCCTTACTTGGATCAATTTGTGATCGTATTCCTAGATGACATCCTGGTCTACAGCAAGAGTGAAGCAGAGCATGAGCAGCATCTCAGAGTCGTCCTCCAGACGCTTAGGGAGCATCAGTTGTACGCCAAGTTCAGTAAATACGAGTTCTGGCTCGATCGCATTTCGTACTTGGGTCACATCATTACCCGAGGAGGAGTGAAAGTGGATCCCCAGAAGATTGTGGCTATCGAGTCATGGCCGGTACCCAGCTCAGTGGCAGAGGTTCGCAGTTTCCTTGGATTGGCCGGCTACTACCGGCGGTTCGTTTCAGATTTCGCAAGGATTTCAGCGTCGATGACCCAGTTGACCCGCAAGGATGTGCCGTTTGTTTGGACAACAGAGTGTCAGGAATCATTTGAGAAGTTGAACAAGGTTTGATAACGGCTCCCATTCTCACCCTTCCAGATGGGACCAGAGGATTCACGGTTTATTGCGACGCTTCAGGCAGAGGATTGGGGTGTGTCTTGATGCAGCATGGGAAGGTAATATCTTATGCGTCACGTCAACTACGTGATCATGAGAAGAATTACCCAACCCACGACTTGGAATTGGCGGCGGTAGTGTTTGCTTTGAAGTTGTGGAGACACTACTTGTACGGAGATTGAGTGGAGATCTTTACTGATCATAAGAGCCTGAAGTATGTTTTTACCCAGAAGGACCTTAATATGCGGCAGAGAAGATGGCTCGAGCTACTGGTGGACTATAATGTGGATTTGCAGTATCATCTCGGGAAGGCCAACGTTGTAGTAGATGCATTGAGCAGGAGAGCCGGAGTTTATTTCCTGACGGCGCAACCAGAATTATTGGCAGATCTTCAGAAGATAGGAATTAAAGTGGTTCTTCCAACCAGCGTGGCATTGATGGCCAGTCTTCAGGTTCAGTCCAGCATAGTTGAGAGAATCCGGGTGGCGCAGTCAACAGATTCTAAGATCCAGCGACTCAGAGAAGAATGTGAAGCAGGAAGAAGGCCAGAGTTATGTATCCATAAAGACGGTACACTTCGACACGGCACTCGTCTTTGTGTACCGAGTGGAGATATCAGACAGGAAGTCATGGCAGAAGCCCACAGTTCACAATATTCTATTCATCCGGGTGGTACGAAGATGTACCGTAATATTCGACAACATTTCTGGTGGAATGGCATGAAAAGGAAGATAGCCCGATTTGTCTCTCGGTGTTTGGTTTGTCAACAGGTTAAAGCTGAACATCAGAGGCCCGCTGGACTTCTTCAACCCTTACCGATCCCAGAATGGAAATGGGAACATATAACCATGGATTTCATGACCGGATTGCCCAGATCTCCGGCCGGCAGAGATGCTATTTAGGTAATTGTGGACAGGCTTACCAAGGTGGCACACTTTCTCCCATTCAGAGTTGGACAGTCGACGGCGCAGCTAGCAGAGATGTATCTCAGGCAGATCGTCAGGCTATACGGTGTGCCAGTCAGCATCACCTCGGACAGGGATTCAAGATTCACATCACACTTTTGGCGCAGCTTGCAGAAGAGTTTGGGGACTCGCCTTCAATTCAGCTCAGCTTATTACCCGCAGACGGATGGTCAATCAGAGCGCACAATCCAGACTCTTGAAGATATGTTGAGATCTTGTACCCTTGACTTCGGTGGTTCATGGGAGAATCATCTGCACCTGGTGGAATTCTCGTACAACAACAGTTATCAGGCCAGTATCCAGATGGCACCCTTCGAGGCTCTTTATGGTAGGAAGTGCAGATCCCCGCTAGCATGGGACGATGTCGGGGAGAGGCAGATGCTCGGACCCGAATTGATTTCCAAGACGGTTGAAGTGGTCAGGAAGGTCAGAGATCACCTCCGAGTTGCCCAGGACCGCCAGCGCCATTGGGCCGATGCTCATCGGCAACCCTTAGAATTTGCTGTCGGCGACCATGTATTCCTTAGGATCTCGCCTAACCGCGGTATCATTCGCTTTGGCGTGCGGAAAAAGCTTAGTCCTAGGTATATAAGGCCGTTCGATATTCTAGAGCGAGTAGGAGATGTATCATATCGTCTCGCTCTTCCGTCGTCGCTAAGTGAGGTACATGATGTATTCCATGTATCCCAATTACGACGGTATATTCCAGACCCGAGCCACATCCTAGACCATTCGGAATTGGTTGTTGGTACCAACCTTTCGTATGAGGAGAGGCCCGTGTCTATTTTGGACCGGAGGGAAAAGATACTCAAGAACAAGACTATTAAATTAGTCCGTGTTGCTTGGGGTCATCACTCTCTAGGTGAGTCAACGTGGAAGCGTAAGGACGACATCCGATCGCGATATCCCTACCTGTTTGACTCGTGAGGTATAATGTCTTTCTTATGCCTTACGTTTTTCCTTCCTTGCTTGTATTGTATGATTGTATGATTGAACTGCTTAGTGTAGCTTGCCTGTGCTTGGTGTAACTTGTCGTGACAATCTCTAGCTCCTTGATTAAATTCCGAGGACGGAATTCTTTTAAGGTGGGTAGAGTTGTCACCCTCATTTTTCGTATTTTCTGTATTTCGTATTTATACTCGTATCTGGATTTTGGCATGTATTTTATTTTTCTTAACTTGTGAAATTTCGGCATTTCTCGTATTTTAGGTTTTGACATGGCTCGGTTTTAATTGGATTGGGTTGGTTTGGTTTGGTTTGGTTTAATGTGTATTGGAACACCTTAGCCTATGCTCCACCCTCAACACACCACATCCCACCCTCTTTAAAACTCCACCAACTTCTTCTCTCTCCTCATAAACCTCCATTAATTTCTTCTTTTTCTTCTTCCTCCACACAACTCTCCCAACCCATAGACAAGTACACTTGCCACCACATGAGAACCCTATTTTATTTGTCCATTTGCTAGTTTAGGACATGGTGATCAACATTAGAACTTGGTATTTTGTGATTTGGAGTCTCCATTGTTCTAGATCTAAGTTTTCCCTATTTTCGGTTTTGTATGGTTTTGATCTATTTAAGTTGGATTTTTATGGGTTTTGATGTTTCCATGTGGAAGAGAATTCCATTTCACCCAAGTTGGAACCTTGGAAATCCGAATTTGGAGTCCGGATGGCCAAGTTATGAACTTTTGAAGCTTTGGGTTCAACCAAGGAGTTCTTGCTGGTTTGGAGAAGACAGTGAGCAGTGTGCAGAGCTTCTTAACTTAAGCCACTGAGTTGCGTGCGCTCTTTAGCGTACCGTACGCAGACTTGAGTACGCTTTCTGTTGGAAGCGTATCTCTTGCGTACGCAGACTTGAGTACGCTTCCTGTTGGAAGCGTGTCTCTTGCGTACGCAGACTTGAGTACGCTTCCTGTTGGAAGCGTATCTCTTGCGTACGCAGACTTGGGTACGCTTCCTGTTGGAAGCGTGTCTCTTGGTACGCAGACTTGAGCATGCCTTGGTACGCAGACTTGAGCGTGCCTTGGTACGCCGATTTGAGCGTGCCTTGGTACGCAGACTTGAGCGTGCCCTGGTACGCAGACTTGAGCGTGCCCTGGTACGCAGACTTGAGCGTATGCATGACCTGAGCGTACGTTTTCTCCTGCGTGCGTGCTTTTGTGCGTACGCTGCTCTCCTGCGTGCGTGCTTTTGTGCGTACGCTGCTTCCCCCTAACCCCCTTGCTTATCCCATTGGCTCTTGGAGTATTGGTTTACTTCTCGACTTGGTTTCTCTTTTGTGGATTGGGTTTTCCTGAGATCTGTTCAACACAGTACGACTATCTCAACCCGACACGACCTAACACGATTTGCAAGTAATTATTTATGACTAGTACGGTTTTCGAGATTTTCTATGAATTATGATCCTGGTATTCTCTGATCTCCTTGCTAATGACCCAGTGGGGTGCACACCTAACTTGTAACTTGTAATTAATCCTTGTGACTTGATATCTTGATAGTGGCCCGTGGCGGCGCACTCCTGACTTGTAGCATGACTTGATAACTTAATGCTGTTGCGACGGCTAACTTAACTTGACCTGCCTTGACACCGTGGATGGTTCTTCCTTGTTTGCTTGTTAAATCCACTTGTCCTGTCTTGCATCATGTCTAGGATGGGACTCCTGAGTACCACGGTCAGGGGTACCTACCAAAATGGATTAAGGTTAATAACTAGAATAACACAGTAGTCATGAAGAGATGACACAGCTACAGGCAATCCCGTTACCTGGGCGCTCTTGGGATCTGTAGCCTGCCGTCGAGTAGGGCACATTTCCAGCACATCGTCGCGTGTTGCACCCTCTAAGTCACCTAAGGGTACATTTGTCTCCCGGGCGATGTACCCACCAGAATTTAAGCCCTAATTTTCGACCTGGGTAACCTGGATGGTCTGCAGGGCTTGTGGCTGTGGAATCATCTCACTACATCTTGTTAGTAATTAGGTTTGTGATAACCCTAGTTAGTTAAAGTAGTAAGTCGTAGTATTGCTTGGCCGTGATTGATTGAATGAAGTATAACCAGTCTAGTCATGTCTTGATCCAGTACAAGATTGCTTCCTGTCTTGATTTCTTACATTATTATCTTGCCGATAAATGGTGGGGAACCAAGTTCTGTTCAGATGAAGGGTTACAACCCCGGTCCTTGTTTGGTTTACGGGTTGTAACCTGGCTATCGGAATAGTTCCATGGTTATCTCGTCGTATATCATCCTGACATGTTTTCATAAATTCTAGTGTTAATATTAGATTTCTTGTACTATTTGCTGGCTTTTGTTCTTATTTCGTGGCCCCCTTGTGGCACTTACTCTTTCTGGGGTTGACCCAGCTGGTTTTGTGTGGCCAGATTTCGGAGCAGCTTCCGAGGATCTACCAAGCTTCCAGCCCAATGGTGACAACTAGACGGAACCCGGGCCAAGAGTAGGTTTTTCTTTTTGTCTTGCCCACTTTATTGTAAAACTATTCTTTTGAGGCGTTTAGCCGACGAGCACCTGTTAGCTCGATGCACTTTTACTTATTGTCTGCCTACGGGCTGTAAACATGATTAACAAATCCTAGGGTTGATTATGTACGACTAAACTCTTGCTAGTCCTAACATTTTGTAACGACTAGCTTCATGATCAGCTGAATATGTAATATTTGGGACGTCTTATTATTGTATATTTAATGATCATACATCTTGCGACCTTACTTACTTGCTTGTGATTGAGATATTAGGCTTGTTCATGACCATAAGAGACTGTTGGCTTGTAGTAAACCCTCATATATCTAGACAGCCGTGACCGTATATCGAGGTGGTTTCCATTTCAATATACGTAGCTGGCTATGTCTGCCCCCGCTCTCCAGTATTCTGGTTCTGGGGCGTGACACTATGCACTGGGATCTTCAGCGCATCCAACATTATCTTCGGCATAATGCTGAGAGCGAACCCTGGATCTATCAGAATACGATCGACCTTCATCGAATCGACGTATCCTGTATAGTAGAGAGGACGATCGTGCCTGTTGTCTTCCATCAACATGTCATCTTGTGTGAAAGTTATGTTTGGAATTAACTCCAACACACTATGACAATGGAGGCAAGAGACTGGTTTTGCTTTCGGCTTCTTAAGAAGAGCTAGGCAGGTTTCAGCTTGCATGAGAGCTTCGCTCAGAGTTTCCCGAGTCTCTTTGGAGAGGCGTAAGAGCTCGAAGATGGATAGCCGGGCCGGTGTATTGGCTAATTGAGCCAAGATATCAAAATTGTAAGGTTTTTCAAGTCCGAAGGGAGCTGACTTCTTCAAAGGTTTGTCGAAGCAGACTTGTTGTTTGCCTTTGTCAGCGACCGTCGGCTTGGGAGGAATGGACACTACAACCGGTGAGGATGCAGTAGGAATATCCTCAGTGGAAGCAGGCTGCACTGGAGTAGGCTCAGAAGAAGAGGCAGGACTCTCTTGAGCTTCAGGATAATCCTTTAAATAGGCTTTCCCCGATCTGGTGCCCAGCAAGATTTCTTCATCAACTATAGGGTCAAAAGACACCATATTGCAAATCTTTGTCTTGCCTTTGGAACGGTCTTTCTTCTTTGAGGAAGAGGGAACTTCGAACTCTGAAGCAAGATTCGGATGAATCCACATAATCTCGCCATCGTCAAGAGACAAAGGGATGAGACCTTCACTTCGTGGAGGAGGAAGATTCTCGATCTCGAGAGTAGCTTTGGGGATAGGAATGACACCGTGTTGCACCATCTGGGGCGAAAAGTCACCGATCTGAACTGATACCATATTTGCGGTAACAGTCTTTTCGTCTTGCTGTAAAGTGACAACACCAGCGTTGACCAGCTCCTGAATTTTGCCTTTGAGCACATAACATGCTCGAGTGGGATGTCCGATGAACCTGTGATAGACACAGTATTTGGGATGATCAGTCTTACCGACTTCATCGGGCTTCTTGGGATCTGGAAGTTAGATTTTATTGCTTTTGATCAAACAATCAAAGATGCTAGCAGTGTCATTCTCGTCAAAAGAATACTCCACTTTCGGGCGAGGTTCTCTTGGTGGAGGTGCTGAAGGAGTGGGAGTAGACGTAGGAGGAGCTACGTTGACCGCCAGAGATTCTTTATTCTTGTTCAAATTAATGTTCAAAGTTTCTTTTCCCTTGCGGTTGTTTTGACGATTGCCACTTCCTGATGTTTGATGTTCATCCCGGTCGGGGTTAGACATTTGTACCCCTAGCTGCTTGAATTTGTCAGCGCTAACTTCAGCTGCTTTAGCATTGACAATGAAAGATGGCCAATCTTGGAATTGAGTAGACCCCGTCCACATACTGATGATAGGCAACAGATTTGCCTTGCAGGTGTCTATGGTGACAGCGGCTGGAGTCCCAGGAGGCATTTTCAAAGCTTTCCGGCGGAATCTTTCAATAAAACTCTCAGCAGTTTTATTGTGTCTTTGTTTGATTTTGTTGAGGGCTGACATAGTCATGTCATTGATCCCCTCGTAAAATCGTTCCAAGAAGATTTGCTTTAAGCCAGAGAAGGAGGTGATACAACCATCGGGCAAGCTTCTATACTAATCGTATGCTACGCCAGCTAAACAGCCGACGAATACTCTGGTAAGAAGAGCGTCATTTGGTTGAAGTTGGACAGTCATAACCTCAAAGTGGTTAATGAACTGACTGGGAGAAGTGCTGCCATCAAACAGCGAAATTGTCGGGATCTTGTACTTCGGAGGAAATGGAACTTCCTTCCACTCAACTGGGTAAGGTTGCTTGATCCCCAGCCTTTGCAAGTTGTCCTTCTCCTTGAAAGCTTCGAACTGAGTGCGCAGGAGTTTGACAGCTTTATTAGCATCTTCCACTGATGTAGCAGGAGCAGGTTGAATCACAGTGTTGGAAGGAGGAACAGCATGATAAGCACTACCCCCAGCACCTGATTGACTGGGTATAGGTTGGATCTGTACAGAAGGTATTTGAGTGGATGCTACCCCTAGTCCAGCATTGACAGGCACCGACGATGCTATGATTTCAGGATTTGTAGGAGGTACGGTCGATGGTACCGTATGCTGGGCCATAATGATGGAATGCATACTTGCGACCATTTCGGCCATGGTCTTTAGCTTATCTTCTAGTACAGCTATTCTTTGTTCTTGGCTAGCTAAACTGGAAGCATCTGGGTCTTCATTGACAACATAAGCTGTCACTTCCCTGGGTACAGTGGAGGACACCGTCTGTTCTGAGATTTTGCTGTATGCATCGTAGTCAGAGAAAGAATCATCTCCTGAGTGAGAAAGAAGAAGATGACCAGAGGGATCTTGAAGATTCCTTTGACCGATTGTATCTCAGCTTCGGAAACAGGTATGTTGGAATACTCCTTCAGAAGATTCTTGGAGTAGATCCAAATACCGCTGGCTTGGCCTGCGAGGTTTTCCGTGCTTGGAGCACTTCCTACCCCCAGTGTCTCTGGAAGTCATGTTGACAGAGGCGTACAAAACCTCGTCTTCATCTTCCGACATAGGTTCAGAGTTAGGAAAGTTCAGACGATCGAAGACAGATCGTCTTGTTGTCTGACAACAACACTTGCTGACCACTTTGTGATTGCAGTGATGTCCAAGTGGTTGCACTGGAGATGTTGGGATGTTGTCCCGTTTTTGCTTGAGGTGTTCTCGAAGATCGGGAACAGCAACGGGACGAAGAAAAGTTCTAGGGATATGTTCTTTGATAACATTCGGAACATGGTTCCGGTTCTTCAAATGTTTTGTCCCTTGAGTGTACAGGGAAGTACTCATTTCATTGGCATATGTGTCCGGATTCTTGATCCTGGAAGTTTGCTTCTGATGATGGTTGGTCTTCGACATTGGCTGTTTGTGTTTTACCGAAGTTGGTCGATTAAGATATGTTCTTAAATTAGCAAACTCACCCCCAGGGGTTTCTGTTTGAGACACCAACAATTTTTTCTGTCTTGAACGGAAGATCTGAAGAGTTGGAAGATCTTAGAACTCTGCTACTGGAGTAGGCAGAATACCTCTCTGATCAGTACACTTCCCTTTGGCAAGGAGAGAAGAAGAATCCTTGTGAGAAAGGGTTCTTGTACTGACTGGTGCCGGAGCACATTCAGTTTGATCTTCAACGGTAAAAACCGAAGAAGACTGAGAAAAGACCAAAGGGCCTTTTCCTTTGTTTTGGAAAGAAGGGTTAGCTAAAGAGCGTTTTCCTCTGTTGTTTTCCAAGTCATGGGACGAGGAAGTTTGAGAAAAGACCAAAGGGCCTTTTCCTTTATTCTGGAAAGGAAGAGGAATAGTCAAAGGACTACCCCCAGTGGATTGCGCAGGAGTAACAGGGTATTTGAGAGGAGGAATAGAGCTTTTCCTCTTGGTGTGAGAAGAGGAGAGATTAGCCAAAGGGCTGTCTCTCTTGGATTGCGCAGACACAGTTTGCGCATGAGTTGATGGCGCATTGGCAGATTGCGCAGGAGGAGTTCTGGCAGAATGTTTTCTGGCCTCAACCAGAGTGGTTTGCGCAGTAGGAGCCTTGTTACCAGAGTGTTTGAGTTGTACTCTAGTTGCTGGAGTAGTAGATTATGCAGGCAGAGTAGCAGCCAACAGCACCAGTAGAACAGGAGTTTTGTACTTTGACATAGCAGCATATGATGTAGTTTGTGCACTGGCAACAGCAGACTACGCATAAGTGGCAGAGGCAGATTGTGCAACAGCAGAGACATTAGACTGTGCAACAGTCTTGGTGGCAGAGACCTTAGACTGCACAGCAGTCTTAGGCACAGTGGGCGCACTTTGCTCGTGGCAGAAGTTATCGCAGTGCGAGGAGTGGTCCTGGAGTTGATCATGGCTTCATAGGCTGTCTGGTTGACCTTCACAACCATCGTCTTCTGCGTCTTCCCGATAGACGCAACGTCACATTGAGTTGTCACTTCCTCGTCGGAGGAGAAAGTCGTCCCCAGCAGAGTCGCTATTTTGTTTACAAAAACAAAAGTATGAACTTTATTTTAACAAACTTTGTAAATATTACAAAAATTCTGGGAAAGTACAACTGTAGGAATCCAATCTAGAAGACGATTGCTTTATCCCTTGGACGATGTGAACTTTGAAGACGATAGCCTCTGAAGTTGAAGGCAAAAGCCTCGGAAGAATGCAGCAGCACTTGGGCAAGATGTAATGCTTGTTGTTCGTATTATGTATTTGAAATATGTATACGTATTTTATCTTGTATTTGCATATCTCCTTGGTTTGGTTTGTCTTGGTTATTCTTGGTTCGGGTTGGCTTGGTTCGGTTTGGGATTGCTATTGGTTCATTATGAACCAAAGGGTGAACCCCCTACCTACCACCACCACTACCATTTATTAACCCCACTTCCTTCTCTCTCTTCATTACTCTCCTTCTTCCCTCCATTAATTCTTCACCTACCAGAGAGAGGGAGAGAGAGGTCTAGGCAAGTGCAACTTGCTTCATGGAGGAACTCAAATTTTATTGCTTCATTCTCTTTCTTACAGCATTCTAACTTACTTTAGAACTTGGCATTTTTACTTTCCATGGCTAGATTCTTGTAGATCTATATTATATTATTTTCAGATTTCTTGGGTTTTGATCTACTTAATCTTTTTGTTTCCGAGTTTTGATGGTTCCATGTTGTAGAGAATTTCGTTCTACCCCATTTTGACCAATGGAAGTTCGGATTTGGGCTCCGGATGATAGAGTTATGCAGCTTGGAAGCCATGTCTTATGGTGTACTTCTTCTCGGAAATTTGGAGAAGAAGCACAGTCCCGAGCCGCATGGTAGCACTCGACCGCATGAACATTCATGCGGCAAGTCAGTTCCAACCGCATGCGACTATTACCTTGACTTCACCGTATGACAAGTTCATGCGGCAAGTATTCTTTCTCAGCCGCATGGCTGAGGCCCAGTCATTCCTGGCCGCATGGATTTTCAGCAACCCTGAGCCGCAAGAACTAAACACTCGCGAGCCGCATAGACCGCAGTCTCCTAGCCGCAGGGGTTTGCTTCCCTTGACCGCATAGTCATTTCTTCCGGCAGCCGCATAGGTTGCTCCTCCCCGGCCGCATGTACTTGATTGGTCAGCCAGCCGCATGGACCCATCCTCCGCCAGCCGCATGAGTTCCCTATCCTCCTGACCGCATATGTCTTGCCTTTCTCAGCCGCATGACTGAGTGGATCTCCGAGCCGCATATGACTGATACCCCTTTGACCGCATAAGCCCTTCCCTTTTTAGCCGCATGCGCCTGACCCTATTCAGCCGCATGGGCTGTTCTCTTCCAGCCGCATGAGATCATTTCTGGCCGTATATGCCTTAGCCGCATGGCTCTCCTATAGCCCTGTGTATTGATATTTTATTAGATATTTTACGTTCATTTTATATCCTTACGCCTTTTATCCTGAACTTGATAAATCACGATTTGATTGACATGATTGAAATGGCAATTGTACATGACATGGTGTGGCAAGTGAATATGGCATGACCTGATAGTGGCCCGTCGTGGCGCACTCCTGACAAGAACTCTTGACATAAAAACCTGACATGATATATCTTGATAAGCTGTTGCGACGGCTACCTGACATGACATGACCTGTATAATTAATCCCGGACACCGTGGGCGATTGTGCTTGTACAAATAATCCAGTCCTGTCCTGCATCATGTCTAGGAGGGGACTCCTGAGTACCACGGTCAAGAGTACCTACTGAAATGGACTAAGGCTAATAACTAGATTAATACATTAGTCATGAAGAGACCTCCCAGCTACAGGCAATCCCGTTACCTGGGCACGCCTTGGGATCTGTAGCCTACCGTCAAGTAGGGCACATTTTCAGCACACTGTCATGTGTTGCACCCTTTAAGCTACCTAAGGGTACATTCGTTTCCTGGACGATGTACCCACCTGAATTCAACTCTAATCTTTCAACCCGGGTAACCTGGATGGTCTGCAGGGCTTGTGGCTGTGGAGTAATCTCACTGCATCTTGTTAGTAATTAGGCTTGTGACAACCCTAGTTAGTTAAAGTATCAAGCCATAATTCTTGCTTGGCCGTGAAATGATTGGATGGAGTCTAACCAGTCTAGTCTTGTCCTGATCCTGTTCCAGGTTACTGCATGACCAGAATGCTTGTATTTATTTTACCGATAAATAGTGAGAATTCCAAGTTCTGTTCAGACGAAGGGTTACAACCCCGGTCCTTGTTTGGTTTACGGGTTGTAACCTGGTTACCTGAATAGTTTCATGGTTATTTCGTCGTATATCACCTGTTATGCCTTTCCTTAATTTCTGTCTTTATCATTAATTTATTATCTATTGTGCTAATTGCTGGTTTTAGTTCCTAAGTGAAGCTTCCTTTGTGGCACTTGCTCTTTCTGGGATCTGACCCAGCTGGTTTTGTATGGCCAGATTTCAGGGCGGTTCCAGAGGATCCACCGCTTTTCCAGCCCGATGGTGAACACCAGGCGTAACCAGGGCAACGAGTGGGTTATTTTTGGCTCTCCTACTCTATTGTAAAAATATATTCTTTTGAGGCGTTTAGCCGATGAGCACCTGTTTAGCTCGATTGCGTTTACTTACTGTCTGCCTACGGGCTGTAACATGATTGACAGATCCTAGGGTTGATCATGTATGACTAAACTCTTGCTAGTCCTAACATTTTGTAACGACTAGCTTCATGATCAGCTGAATATATAATATTTGGGACGCCTTATTATTGTATATTTAATGATCATACAACTTGTGACCTTACTTACTTGCTTATGATTGAGACACTAGGCTTGTTCATGACCGTAGGAGACTGTTGGCTTGTAGTAAACCCTCATGTATCTAGACAGCCGTGACCGTATAGCGAGGTGGGTTGTACTTCAATATACGTAGCTGGTTATGTCTGCCCCCGCTCTCCAGTATTCTAGTTCTGGGGCGTGACACAAGAACTCCTGAACTCTCTGATATTTCTGAACTTTTATGTCTGATCCCCTGGAATGAAGACTTGAAACTCTATTTATAGAGTTCTGGAAATAACTAACTTTTAGTTATTCTGAATGGCGCAAGTAGGATTGCGCATGAACTGGATTGCGCAGCATTAGACTGTGCAGGCATTTGTCTGATCGTGGGCCAACTGTCTTGGACAAATGGCATCATTTGATTGAAATGCGCATGATCGTACACAGACGGTTGCCACGTAGTGAGCAATTGATGGCATGAATGCCACGTGTACAATTATCAGTTGTTATGATCAAGTGCGCTGACTTTGGATTGCGCTGACTTTAGATTGCGCTAGAATGGATGGCGCTGGCATGGACTGCGCTGCAAACAGATTGCGCTACATGTACAGCTGTCCTCGAGCACTGTGCGGCGCAATAAACGAACAGTCTCCTCGTTTTTTGTGCTGTCAGTTATCAGAAGATTTGATTTTGTCAGGTAATGATGACATGGCCACGTCAGCTTGCGCACTTGAAAGTGTGCGCAGTCCAGTCTGCGCAATCTGGATGATGCGCAATCTGATGTCTGCGCAGTTCATTTGAAAGCTGTTTTTCTTGATTTTTATGACTTTGTTGATGGGTGCAACTTGATTTTTTTAGGACCTACACTCATACGGTCCGCAGGACGCATACGGCCAAAGACTCATGCAGTCGGACTCATGCAGTCGGACTCATGCGGCCAGACTCATAAGGCCAGGCTGCTCATCTTTTCCAAAATCCAAAAAAGATGGCCAAGAAATCCATGAACTTCAAACTTGCATAACTTGGTCAAAATAAAACAAAATCTACCTTTTCAAAGGTCAAATTTGGGTAAAATAAAATTCTCTACCACATAGAACAATTAGATTTTTGACAATAAGCAAGTTTGATAGATCAAAACCAAGGAAAACCCATAAAATTGGAAACTTAAAATCTAGATCTACACACAATCATCAATAGAAATCAAAAATTTCAAGACCTAAACTTGTAGAGAAAGAGAAGAAAAACAACATGGACTAAAAATAAATGAGGGTGCATAAAATCCCTCATGATGTGCAAGATGTACTTGCCTCTCCAAATTAGGTTAGGATTTTGGTGGAGGGATTGAAATAAAAGTTTGTTAGAAGAGAGAAAATAAAAGGTGTATAAATATCAAGTCAAGTTTGATCTCCACCACACATTACTTCCCCACACAATCTAGGCCATCCACCCCTTATCATAATGAACCAAGCCAAACAAAGTTGGTTCAACATGAACAGAAATAAACCAAGAGCTAAGCAAAAACAGAAAATAAAATACAAAAAAATATTTAGCATGTAATTAAAGAAATTAATACAGAATAAATGCATGGTAAATACTAAATAAATACAGTCAAGTAGTACACGTATTAAAAATATGTATCCCAGAAACGGGGAGTGTCACGTCCCGCTCCCGTAGAAGCGATCGTCCTCGCTAAGGCGTGATGCCGCACGAGCCTAGAATGCGCTCGTACAAGGCAGTTTCATAACGGCCGATTACAGCATCAACGACGGGGTCGCCGCACAGAATTTCCAAGCAGAAACATTGAACATGCCGCAGAAATTTAGAAGCAAAACACAAGTTATTTCAAAAGTGCTCTTTATTGATATTGAACAATAAGATTACAATGGGGCGCAAGGCCATATTTACAAGTCTCTCAAGCTCACTTTTCTCTCATTTTACAAGTCACATGCTCTCTCACATCTCTCGATACAATGCTTAAGCCAGCGAATGCTTCGGAAGGCAATGTCCATACATTATGTTCCATATAAGTCTTGACTCCACGCGGCCGCACGCTTTGAATCGCCAAGGAACTTCGTGCCTTGACGCATCCAAGCGAGCTCCGCGCCATGAGCTTCTACCTATGCCTACACATAAAAATTGTGTGGGTGTCAGTACTCAACTGTACTGGTGGAGTGAGCTCCTCGCACACCCATACAAAACCGACACGTTCATTTACTTTGTGCATCTTAATCCCATTATGATTGTCTTTCTAGTCATGCCTTAGGATCAATTTTAGGACAAAGACACCTTGGCCTATACTTGGCAACGCAACGACAGGGTCGTGCTATACTCTATTCGTGGCTTCAATACATATTCGAGGCAATACCTCACCGAGTAAAAACGCAACTCGGTCGTGCCAAGACCCTCAATTCTTTCATGTGCCTCTAGAACATTCTCATGCCAATGACGTCAAGGTGATGACTCAAGCTGGTCGTGCCAATAGACATGATCGTACTTTAAGATCGAGGCCGTGCCTCCCAAGGATCAATCCGACTTAACCAACTTGCCTTACAGTCCTTCCTGACTTAACTTGAGATGATGCCACATTCATGCCAAAGTACGTGTCCTTGCTATAGCCAAATCTTAGGCTCCAGAATGGTGATACAACCGTACACACTAAACTCGTGCCGACTCAAGGTTAGCGCTTGCTACAATTATGTCTTGTTAACCCAACTCATAACTTGCTAGTACTTGAAGCAATCTAAAGACATACACGCGGATAGTCGTTCTTATGCCAACACATCTATATGAGTGGTCACTAGCAATGTCAAGCTATCCTGGATCTTTTGCATACGATGACCATTCGCGTGGCGAGGTACGAGCTTCTACCGAATGACCCGCAGCCTATATTGTAATGGTTCACTTCAATCGAGTCGTACCGTCGATGAAGGTCGTACAATATCTGTAATTCTTCCTAGGCCGATACGAACCCGGCGCCCCGAGATCGCTCAAGGAATTTACCCTTGTGCGTAAGTTGTCCAATGACCATGCAAGACTCAAACTCGATCTATCAAGTCCTTCCTTAATCATGACCATGCTTTCCATCTTTCTATCGAGACTCCCAAGTAGTGGGACCGATCTCGCATGATTCCTTATCGAGACTCCCAAGTAGCGGGACCGATCTCGTAAACTTTATTATTGATACTTATCGAAACTCCCAAGTAGCGGGACCAATCTTGCGTGATTCTTTATCAAGACTCCCAAGTAGCGGGACCGATCTCGTGAACTTCCTTATCGAAACATATCGAGACTCCCAAGTTGCGGGACCGATCTCGTGAACGAGACTTGTCGAGACTTATCGAGACTCCCAATTAGCGAGATCGATCTCGTGAACGAGACTTATCGAGACTCCCAAGTAGCGGGACCGGTGTCGGCGACAACCAGTTGCGTGGACTTCCTTTATCCGTAGCATGTTTTTTACTAAACCCACAATGGCTCGTGCCTTAGACAGACCTTATTCTCTAGGCGACGCTATCGCTCAAGTCACATACTTTATATGACGAGCCTTGTTCTCGTGGAACTATGTGACTTGGCAATCGCAGAAAATAGGGGACAGTGCTTGCTATGACTTCGATAGCCCAACATAACTCTTTTCTAACTTATTCGGACAACGACGTGACGAGAAAAGGCTACGCCAAGCTTCGCATCGAAAGAACATGTCGTGCACGCGTTCGACTTGAACAAACAAGTTCTTGGGTACCTAGACTTAAGCCACAAGCCATGCAATACGACTTTACCCACGGGACATGCGAAGGCTATGCCAAGCCTTGGACGACGGGACCGTACATGCTTTATCATCGAGAGAACGTGTCGTGCACACGTTCGACTTGAACAAACAAGTTCTTGGGTGCCTAGACTTAAGCCACAAGCCGTGCAATACGACTTTATCCATGGGACATGCGAAGGCTATGCCAAGCCTTGGACGACGGAATCGTACATGCTTATCAAGTATTCATGTGGACGACGCCTATGACTTAGGCTATTTCGAGCGTTGTGGCAACTTAGGCCAACTTCCTTCTCCCAAGCCGTGGGACGAAGGATCGATTGTCATTTTAAAAGCATGCTGAGCAAACTTCTAAGCAGACCGTGGGACCTTTTCTCATGTTCTAACAATTCCCACCCGTCGAAATTATTTCCTTAGTTATGTGGATGCGTATCTTTTATTATAAAGCCTAACTTGTGCAAGTTGAAATCATGTGATTTATTATGTGAAGGCTAAGATGAGGCAAGTTTACCAAAACTACCCCACCTGAGCGAGTTGTTGCCTCGACCGAGTGAATCTTCGAGCAACCGTTGCAAGGCTAAGTTCGAACGCCGTCGGCATTTCGATTCCTCCGGTTGACTGAGCGGGACGGGGCACTACATCATACACCACTCAGAAAAAGTTTTGTCCTTGAAACTAACTGAGTACTTACACTTAGACCACTTGATCCAAGAACTCTCGTACACACTCCGCCTATGCGTTTCTTCAATCTGGGCCACGCTCGCACTAGTATCAATCCTTCCTTTAACACGATTTCAAAATTCTCGATACTTTTCCATTCCTCAAGTCTTACTTGAATTTACCGTATCACTTAGTTGGATCGTACATGTATTCCAGGCGTTCCCAAAATACATACATTTCAGCCAAGCCGCATGATAGAGAATTCGTCATTCTCACTCGAGTCGCATCGTGCACATATTCAGGTGTCCCTAAAATATATGCATGTCAGCCGAATCTCGTGAGGGGTATTCTCATATTCTTGATTCACTCTATCCATCTATACCAATCCTTAAGATCAATCTTTTGAATGCAAACTCTTGAAACAGAGACATCTCGCCTAACCGCTGGGCCATTTCTCAAGGCTAAAGTCAATGTCAGGATTGGAATCATAGCTCCCCAACAATAATGCCAACACTGACCCCCAATCCTAGGGTCAAACCAAGGTCAAAAATACGGGATTTTCTACCCAAGCTCGTATCACTCAGATTTCTAAACATCGAGCATAATCACCTAATTCGCATCAAGGCATTCGTTGCACAGATTCGAATCCGTTCAAATCACCAATTTGTATAGTATATTCCTTCCAATATGTCGACATAATTCACATATCCATTCTAACAAATTTATGTATTCGATCACAAGGTCGTCTAGCATAATAATTTGTCACACTCTAATCTCACGCAAGTTCGATTGTCTACGTTGGACATGAATCACCATGCCACATTCTCGCAGGATAATCGTCCTTATTGGAGCGTAACTCTTGCTTGAGTCTAGACTAATTCATTCTCGATACGTGGATTGGACCAACTTAATCCTCAAGTTCAATCGTCATAATTTTCGAGTCCACCTTCGCGTCAAACCACAAGTCGAAGCAATCAAATTGCCACGCCATGCAAGTTCGATCACCTCCGCTGTATGAATCACCATACCAGCGCTCACGCGAAGTGATCGTCCTAATCCGACATGATGCATGTATGAGGCTGGAGTTGTGCTCGCATAAGACAAGAATGTCAATGTTGTGGTTATCGTCGAAATAATCCAAATATTTCATTTTCATCCAAGTCAAGATCTCAGCTCGATAGTCTGTTCGTCATTTATTCAACTAGAAAATCCTTGAGCCAAGTCTATCTTTTTCTCGACACATTTCAACATTCCGAGTATGGCATCCATCGGAACAATAACATTTTACATGATCATCATCCCTCGAATTAGAGTACTCCCGATTATCGCACATCGATCTTTGATACGCCTCAATACCATCAATGATGTACGTAACCTGACGATCTTCTTTTGCAACGAACTCCGAGTCGTGCAACTAATGTTATTGTCCGAATTGGATTACAACAATTCCATTCGACCAAATTCAAAATCATAAGTGTGATCCTCTAGGTTTCTTCGATCAAGATATTCATTTTTATTCATCGTTACGAATCCTGATTCAATATCGTTTCCTAACTCGCGTTGCCCATTCACAAGTTGTTCGAACGATATCTCATTCAAGACATTCGAAGTCACGACCAACTAAGCGTGATGTGTTCTAAGGCTTTGCCCGATCGCATCGCCTCGCCAACATACTCGTTGTTACCCTAAATCCTCAATTTTTGCTCGAATGATTTTCAAGATGGACCATACACCACTCAGGATTTGAGCCGTCCGATTTAGTCCCCAATTACGTTCGTATTATTCGCTAAGACATCTTTCAGATTCGTACGACGAAACTCTAGCATAATCGCTCATGTTATCTCGATAGTCTAACTCT
>JANAVB010010725.1:0-55623 GCA_029216955.1 Iris pallida
ATCTGCTAATGTTACTTTTGATGAGGAAAATAGTACAGCTACCATCCCCAACGATGATGATGAACCATCAACTTCAACACCTATGACTACCAATCCTGAAGCCAACTCTCTGGAAGACCTACCGAAGAAATTCGAATTCAAACCGTCACACCCAAAAAACTTGGTAATAGGTGAGGTATCTCGCGGTGTATGTACTCATTCATCCTTAAGAGATTCTATTGCTAGCACTGCTTTTATTTCTCAAATTAGCCTAAAAATGTTTTAGAAGCCTTTAATGATAAATTTTGGATTTTTGCCATGCAAGAAGAACTCAACCAATTCGAAAGGAGCCAAGTCTGGAAACTTGTTCCTAGGCCAGCTAATCATTCGATTATTGGTACTAAATGGGTTTTTCGTAACAAAGTAAATAAAGATGGATCAGTTACACGCAACAAAGCTCGTCTGGTAGCTCAAGGATACAACCAAGAGGAAGGTATCGACTACGATGAGACGTATGCTCCTATTGTAAGACTGGAATTCATTCGGATGCTTTGTGCCTTTGCAAACTTTTAAAATTTTAAACTTTTCCAAATGGATGTCAAAAGTGACTTTTTGAATGATTTTATTAAGGAGGTGTAGGTCCTAAAAAAATCAAGTTGTACTTATTAAAAAAGTCAGAAGATAAAGAAATACAACTTTCAAATGAACTGCGCAGACATCAGATTGCGCACACTCGACTGCGCACACTTTCAACTGTGCAGGCTGACGTGGCAGTGTCATCATTATCTGACAAAATCAAATCTTTCTGACAGCTGACAGCACGAAGAACGAGAAGACTGTTCGTTTATTGCGCCGTACAGCGCTCGAGGACAGCTGTACATGCGCAATCCATGCCAGCGCAATCTATCTCAGTGCAATCCATCTCTGCGTAATTTGAAGTCAGCGCAATTCATGTGGCGCACTTCATTCTGACAAAAGTACACATGGCATTCATGCCATCAAATGCTCGTTACGTGGCAACCGTCTTCACACGATCATGCACATTTCAATCAAATGATGCCATGTGTCCAAGACAGTTGGTCCACGACCAGACAACTGCTTGCGCAGTCTGATGCTGCGCAATCTAGTTCCTGCGCAATCCAGCTT
This sequence comes from Iris pallida, assembly GCA_029216955.1. Classification (NCBI taxonomy): domain Eukaryota; kingdom Viridiplantae; phylum Streptophyta; class Magnoliopsida; order Asparagales; family Iridaceae; genus Iris; species Iris pallida. The sequence continues at coordinate 1,126 of JANAVB010010725.1, forward strand.
GTGCCATCCAGAATAACTGAAAATTAGTTATTTCCAGAACTCTATAAATAGAGTTTCAAGTCTCCATTCAAGGGGAACACAGATCATAAATCAGAGATCAGACATTAAAGTTCAGAGAGTTCAGGAGTTCTTGCCCAAGTGCTGCTGCATTCTTCCGAGGCTTTTGCCTTCAAGTCAACTTCAGAGGCTACCGTCTTCAAAGTTCAAATCGTCCAAGGGATAAAGCAATCGTCTTCTAGATTGGATTCCTACAGTTGTACCTTTCCTAGAATTCTTGTAATCTTTTACAAAGTTTGTATCAATAAAGTTTCATACTTTTGTTTTTGCAAACAAAATGGCAACTCTGCTGGGGACGACTTTCTCCTCCGACGAGGAAGTGACAACTCAATGTGACGTAGCGTCTATCGGGAAGACGCAGAAGATGCTGGTTGTGAAGGTCAACCAGACAGCCTATGAAGCCATGATCAACTCTAAGACCACTCCTCGTACTGCAACTACTTCTGCTACGAGCAAAGTGTGCCCAGTGAGGGTCTCCAAGACTGCTACGCAGTCTATCCACTCTGTCAGCAAGACTGCTGCGCAGTCTACCAAGAAGCCTGCTGCACAATCTGCTGTACAGTCTACAGTTGCTACCACTAAGACTGTTGCACAATCTGTCTCAACTACTCATACGCAAGCTGTTGCTGTCAGTGCATAGAAGACTTCTTATGCTGCCTTATCAAAGCATAAGACTCCACTGCCTCTGGCGCAATTGGCTGCCCATCTTCCTGCGTAAACTGATGCTCCAGCAACTAGAGTGTATCCTAAACACTTTGTGGCCAGAACTCCTGATGCGCAAACCACAGTTTCTGTGGCCAGAACTAAAAAGTTCTCTATCAAGGACTCTCCTACGCAACCTGCCAGTGCGCCATCCACTCATGCGCAAACCATGCCTGCGCAATCCAAGAAAGATAGCCTTTTGGCTAATCTTTCTTCTTCTCACAACAAAGGGAAGAGTGCTACTCCTCTCCAACACCCTGCTGCTCCTGCACAATCCACTGGGGGTAGTCTTTTGGCTATTCCTCCTCATCCTCAGAATAAAGGAAAAGGCCCTTTGGTCTTTTCTCAAACTTCCTCGTCCCATGACTTGGAACACAACAGAGGGAAACGCTCTTTAGCTAACCCTTCTTTCCAGAACAAAAAAAGGCCCTTTGGTCTTTTCTCAATCTTCCTCGGTTTTTACCATTGAAGATCAATCTGAATGTGCTCCGGCATCAGTCAGTACAAAAACTCTGTCAAAGAAGGGTTTTTCTTTCCATGGTAAAAGAAATTGTACTGATCAAAGAGGTATTCTGCCTACTCCGATAGCAGAGTTCCAGGATCTCCCAACCCTCAAGATCTTTCGTTCAAGACAGGGAAAGTTGCTGGTGTCTCAGACAGAAACCCCTGGGGGTGAGTTTGCAGATTTAAGAACTTATCTCAACAGGCCAACTTCGATAAAATGCAAACAGCCAATGCCGAAGACCAAACATCATCAGAAGCAGACTTCCAGGATCAAGAATCCGGACACCTATGCTAATGAAGTGAGCACCTCCCTGTACACTCAGGGGACAAAACATTTGAAGAACCGGAACCATGTTCCGAATATTATCAAAGAATATGTCCCTCGAACTTCTGCTTGTCCCATTGCTGTTCCTGATCTCCGAGAACACCTTAAGCAAAAAACGGGACAACATCCCAACATCCCCAGTGCAACCACTTGGACATCACTGTAACCACAAAGTTGTCATCAAGTGTTGTTGTCAAACAACAAGACGATCTGTCTTCGATCGTCTGAACTTTCCTAACCCTGAACCTATGTCTGAAGATGAAGACGAGGTTTTATACGCCTCCGTCAACATGACTTCCAGAGACACTGGGGGTAGGAAATGCTCCAAGCACGGGAAACCTCGCAGGCCAAGCCAGCGGTATTTGGATCTACTCCAAGAATCCTCTGAAGGAGTATTCCAACATACCCATTCCCGAAGCCGAGACACAATCGATCAAAGGAATCTTCAAGATCCCTCTGGTCATTTTCTTCTTTCTCACTCAGAAGATGATTCTTTCTCCGACTATGATGCATACAGCGAAAGCTCAGAACAGACAGTGTCTTCCACTGTACCCAGAGAAGTGATAGCGTATGTTGTCAATGAAGATCCCGATGCTTCCAGTTCAGCCAGCCAAGAACAAAGAATAGCTGCACTAGAAGATAAGCTGAAGACTATGGCTGAAATGGTCGCCAGTATGCATTCCATCATTGTGGCTCAGCATACAGTCCCACCGACCGTACTACCTGCAAATCCTAAAATCATAGCTTCATCGGTGCCTGTCAATGCTGGATTGGGGGTAGCACCTACTCAAGTACCTCCTGTACAAGTCCAACCTACACCCAGTCAGTCAGGTGCTGGGGGTAGTGCTTATCATGCTGTACCTCCTCCTAACACCGTGGTTCAGCCTGCTCCTTCTACATCAGTAGAAGATGCCAATGAAGCTGTAAAGCTCCTGCGAACTCAGTTCGAAGCTTTCAAGAAGAAGGACAACTTGCAAAGACTGGGGATCAAGCAACCTTACCCAATTGAATGGAAGGAAGTTCAATTTCCTCCGAAGTACAAGATCCCAACCATCTCGCTGTTTGATGGCAGCACATCTCCCAGTCAGTTCATCAACAACTTTGAGGTTATGACTGTCCAACTTCAACCAAATGACGCTCTTCTTACCAGAGTATTCGTCGGTTGTTTAGCCGGCGTAGCATACGATTGGTATAGAAGTTTGCCTGATGGTTGTATTACCTCCTTCTCTGGCTTAAAGAAAATCTTCTTGGAGCAATTTTACGAGGGAATCAACGACATGACTATGTCAGCCCTCAACAAGATCAAACAAAGACATAATGAAACTGCTGAAAGTTTCATTGAAAGATTCTATCGGAAGCTTTGAAAATACCTCCAGGAACTCCGGCTGTTGTCACCATAGACACTTGCAAGGCAAATCTATTGCCCATCATCAGCATGTGGACAGGGTCTACTCAATTCCAAGATTGGCCATCCTTCATTGTCAACGCTAAAGCAGCTGAAGTTAGCGCCGACAAATTCAAGCAGCTAGGGGTACAAATGTCTAACCCCGACCGGGATGAACATCAAACATCAGGTGGTAGCAATCGCCAGAATAGCCGCAAACCAAAAGAAACTTTAAACATCAATTTGAACAAGAACAAAGAATCTCTGACAGTTAACGTAGCTCCTCCTACGTCCACTTCTACTCCTTCAGCACCTCCACCGAGAGAATCTCGTCCCAAAGTGGAGTATTCCTTTGACGAGAATGACACTGTTAGTATCTTTGATTGCTTACTCAAAAGCAATAAAATTCAACTTCCAGATCCTAAGAAGCCCGATGAAGTCGGTAAGACAGATCATCCTAAGTACTATGTCTATCACAGGTTCATCGGACATCCCACTCGAGCATGTTATGTGCTCAAAGGCAAAATTCAGGAGCTGGTCAACGCTGGCGTAGTCACTCTGCAACAAGACTAGAAGACTGTTACTGCAAACATGGTAACAGTTCAGTTCGGTGATTTCCTACCACAGATGGTCCAACATGGTGTCATTCCTATCCCCAAGACTACTCTTGAGATTGAGAATCTCCCTCCTCCACAAAGTGAAGGTCTTGTCCCCTTGTCTCTTGACAATGGCGAGATTATGTGGATCCATCCGGATCTTGCTTCAGAGTTTGAAGTTTCCTCTCTCCTCCAAGAAGAAAGATCGCTCCAATGGCAAGACGAAGATTTGCAATATGGTGTCTTTTGACCCCATTGTTGATGAAAAATCTTGCTAGGCACCAGATCAGGAAAAGCCTATCTGAAGGATTACCCCGAAACTAAAGAAAATCCTGCTTCTTCTTCTTCTGAGCCTGCTCCAGTACAGCCTGCTTCAACTGAGAATATTCCTACTGCTTCCTCTCCTGTTGTGATACCCATTCCTCCAACCAGCCGACAGTCGCTGACAAAGGCAAACAGCAAGTTCGCTTTGACAAACCTTTGAAGAAGACATCTCCTTTGGACTTGAAAAGCCATACAAATTTGACATCTTAGCCCAGTTGGCCAATACACCGGCCCGGCTGTCAATCTTCGAGCTCTTGTGCCTATCCAAAGATGTCACGCCCCAGAACCAGAATACTGGAGAGCGGGGGCAGACATAGCCAGCTACGTATATTGAAATGAAAACCACCTCGATATACGGTCATGGCTGTCTAGATATGTGAGGGTTTTCTACAAGCCAACAGTCTTTTATGGTCATGAACAAGCCTAGTGTCTCAATCACCACAAGTAAGTAAAGTCGCAAGATGTATAATCATTAGATATACAATAATAAGGCGTCCCAAATATTACATATTCAGCTGATCATGAAGCTAGTCGTTACAAAATGTTAGGACCAGCAAGAGTTTAGTCATACATGATCAACCCTAGGATTTGTCAATCATGTTTACAGCCCGTAGGCAGACAGTAAGTAAGGTGCTTCGAGCTAACAGGTGCTCGTCGGCTAAACGCCTCAAAAGAATAATTTTTACAATAGAGTGAGCGAAACAAAATAGAAAACCCACTCTTGGCCCGGATTCCGTCTAGTGTTCACCATTGGGCTGGAAGCTTGGTAGATCCTCGGGAGCTGCTCCGAAATCTGGCCACACAAAACCAGCTGGGTCAACCCCAGAAAGAGCAAGTGCCACAAGGGGGCCACGAAATAAGAACAAAAGCCAGCAATCAGCACAGAAAATCTAATATTAAAAACTAAAATTACGAAAACATGTCAGGATGATATACGACGAGATAACCATGGAACTATCCGATAGCCAGGTTACAACCCGTTAACCAAACAAGGACTGGGGTTGTAACCCTTCATCTGAACAGAGCTTGGTTTCCCACCATTTATCGGCAAGATAAGTAATGTAAGTAATCAAGACAGGAAGCAATCTTGCATGGGATCAAGACATGACTAGACTGGTTATACCTCATTCAATCAATCACGGCCAAGCAGATCCTACGGCTTACTACTTTAACTAACTAGGGTTATCACAGGCCAATTACTAACAAGATACAGTGAGATTGTTCCACAGCCACAAGCCCTGCAGACCATCCAGGTTACCCAGGACGAAAGATTAGGGTTAAATTCAGGTGGGTACATCGTCCAGGAGATACATGTACCCTTAGGTGACTTAGAGGGTGCAACACCTGACAGTGTGCAGGAAATGCGCCCTACTCGACGGCAGGCTACAAATCCCTGGAGCGCCCAGGTAACGGGATTGCCTGTAGCTGTGTCATCTCTTCATGACTACTGTGTTATTCTAGTTATTAGCCTTAATCCATTTTAGTAGGTACTCCTGACCGTGGTACTCAGGAGTCCCATCCTAGACATGATGCAAGACAGGACAAGTGGATTTAACAATCAAGCAAGAAAGAACCACCCACGGTGTCAAGGCAAGTCAAGTTAAGTTATCAAGATAAATCATGTCAGGGTACTTGTCAGGAGTGCGCCACGACGGGCCACTATCATGTCAGGTTGGTCATGTCAGGAGTGCACCACCACGGGTCACTGTCGTGTTATGCTAGTCCCTTGCCATACCAAGCCATGTACAATAGTCATTCCAAACATACTATGTAAAATAAAGTTCATGACAAAAGACGTAAGGATATAAAATGGACATAAAATATCTAATAAAATATCAAAGTGCAGGGTTATAGAAGAGCCAGGCTTAAAGAAATAAGACCAAAACTACAAGAGCCAATGGGTTAAGCAAAGGGGTCAGGGGAGCAGCGTACGAAAAGTCACGCATGCTGAGAGCAGCGTGGGTGAAAAGTCACGCATGCTGAGAGAGCAGCATAGGTGAAAAGTCACGCACGCTACAGGGAGCAGCGTAGGTGAAAAGTCACGCACGCTGAGAGAGCAGCATAGGTGAAAAGTCACGCACGCTACAGGGAGCAGCGTAGTTGAAAAGTCACGCACGCTGAGAGAGCAGCATAGGTGAAAAGTCACGCACGCTACAGGGAGCAGCATAGGTGAAAAGTTACGCACGCTACAGGGAGCAGCGTAGGTAAAAAGTCACGCATGCTGAGAGAGCAGCATAGGTGAAAAAGTCACACACGCTACAGGGAGCAGCGTAGGTGAAAAGTCACGCACGCTGAGAGAGCAGCATAGTGAAAAGTCACGCACGCTCAAGGGAGCAGTGTACGTGAAAAGTCACGCACACTCAAGGGAGCAGTGTACGTGAAAAGTCACACACACTCAAGGAGACACGCTTCCAACAGGAAGCGTACTCAAGCCTGCGTACGCAGCGCTAAAGAGCGCGCGTAGCTCAGGGTGCGTAAGCTAAATAGCTCTGCACACTGCTCACAGTCTTCTCCAAACAGCAAGAATACCATGGCTGAACCCAAGCTACACAGCATCATAACTTGGCCATCCGAACTCCAAATCCGGATTTCCGAAGTTCCAACCAGGGGTGGAATTGAATGCTCTCCTACATGGAAACACCAAAACCCATGAAAATCCAACTTAAGTAGCTCAAACCATATAAAATCCAAAATATAAATAACTTAGATCTATAACAATGGAGGCTCCAAATCACAAAAACCCAAGTTCTATTGTTGAACACCATGTCCTAATCTAGCAAATGGACAAGGAAAAGAGGGTTCTCATGTAGTGGCAAGATGCACTTGCCTAGGGTTGGGAGAGTTTTGGAGGAAGGAGAAGAAGAAGAAGAAGGAAAATTAATGGTGGAAGTTATGAGGAGAGAGAGTGGTAGGTGGGGGTTATAAGAGGGGGAGTTGTGGTGGGGATGAGGGGTAACATAGGTTAAGGTGATCCAACACATAAACCAAATCAAACCAACCGAATCCAACCAATTAAAACCGAGCCATGCCAAAAACCAAAAATATGAGAAATTCCGAAATTCCACAAGTCGAGAAAATAATATACATGCCAAAATCCAGATACGAGTAAAAATGCGAAATACGGGAAAAATATGAGAAATGAGGGTGATAACTCTACCCACCTTAAAAGAATTCCGTCCTCGGAATTTAATCAAGGAGCTAGAGATTGCCACGACAAGCTACACTAAGCACAGGCAAGCTACACTAAGCAGTCCAATCATACAATGCAAGCAAGAAAGGGAAATGTAAGGCATAAGAAAGACATTATACCTCACGAGTCAAACAGGTAGGGATATCGCGATCGGATGTCGTCCTCACGCTCCCACGTTGACTCACCTAGAGAGTGATGACCCCAAGCAACACAGACTAATTTAATAGTCTTGTTCTTGAGTATCTTCTCCCTCCGGTCCAATATAGACACGGGCCTCTCCTCATACGAAAGGTTGGTACTGTAGAAGCATGGAAAATATTGCTTTTAGTCCCACATCGGAAAGGAGAAGAAGAAAGGGCTTACTCCATTCTATAAATAGAGCCCCCTTACCTCCTTTGAAAAGGGCACCAGCTTCTCTTCCCTCCTTCCAAACTTGGACTCTTCCTATTACGCACCTTCGGGTGCTAAGTAGAAGAAGTCTAGGGCAGCGCGGGCTCATCGGGCTCAGTCAGCTGTCCCAACCTCTGACCATCAAGAACGTCCCGCTAAGCGGGCCTCTGATGGAAAGTTGTATAGAGCCGCCTGTGTCCAGCCCCCGGCGGCAAACGGACAGAGTGGTTCTCAAGAGTCTTCCAACAAAGATCGAGGGCAAGTGTTTCTATTAGCCCCCACATCAGGGAGCAAACATGATACCTACGCACTCGTGTGTTCGGGATACCCGGGCCCACAAAGCGAGTGCACGGGCAGATCGAGACATTCCTCATGCGAGTCATGAGACGTCCTTCATACGGCTCGGTCATGAGACATTTCTCATGCGCTCGGTCATGAGACGTCCTTTATGCGGCTCGGTCATGAGACATTCCTCATGCGGCTCGGTCATGAGACGTCCTTCATGCGGCTCGGTCATGAGACATTCCTCATGCGGCTCGGTCATGAGATGTCCTTCATACGGCTCGGTCATGAGACATTCTTCATGCGGCACAGAACCCAGGAAGCTTTATGCGGCTCAAAATCAGACGAGCTTTATGCGGCTCAAGAGTATCATACAGCTCAAAAGTCACCAACATGGACATGTGGCTCAAACACATAGGCAACTCGAGTAAACTCCATGCGGCCCACAGAGAGAGGCCACGTGGCCTTCAAAACAGCTGTGCCCAAAGTACTGGACGCATTTAATGCTCTGACGGCTGACAGACCTGACAGATGACAACCCTGACATAAAGTAATCATGATGACTGACACAAAAGCACTATCTTCCTAGGGAACTGGAGAAAATCTTCACAGCTTCGAGGCAAGTTTATGCGGCCAGATTAGACGAGTTCATGCGGCCAGTGTAGAGAAACCTATGCGATTCAGTCATGAAGGTCCCCCATGCGGCTCGGCCATGAAGAAATCCATGCGGCTCGGCCATGAAGACTCTCATACAGCTCGGCCATGAGGACCCCCATGCGGCTCAGTCATGAACATATTCATGCGGCTCGGTCATGACAACCTTCATGCGGTTCGAGTATAGAGAATATTCATGCGGCTCGGTCATGAAATCTTTCATGCGGCTCGGTCATAACGACCTTCATTGCGGCCCAAATATGAACGCTCCTCATGCGGCTCAACCATGATGACAGAACACGTGTCCTAAAGATAATCAAATTTTGGGTCAGATCCCAATGATTTGGGACACGTGGCAAGAGAATGAATTAAATTGATTCATTCAGATTTACGGATATCAGAAAATCATCATGATGGGGATTTATTGCAATCAACATTAATGACTGATATGATTTGGCATAATCCTCATTAATGGCCCAGATCCTTCACACTCAAGATTAATAGCCCAGATTAATCACTTATCAGGCCGCCGCCACTTTGAGAATGGGCAGTCATTGCAAACCCTAATGATGCTCCCCACTATTATAAATAGCATGGTGCCATTCCCTTGCAAAGATATACAGAGGGACTCCCCCAATAATCAGAGAGAAAAATACACAGAGAGAGAGAGAGAAGCCAGAAGAGTAATAGAGGGAGAGCAAGAGCATTTCTTCATCAACGCCAACCATCTCTTCACAGGAGCCAAGGCTACATACCGATCGTCCAAGGAGTAAGGCAGGGCTGCCGTCGCCTTCCCGAGCCTCTATCGTCACCCCCCAGAATCAAAAATAAACAATCGTACTTAGTCTGCTGTACCTAGGTTTTCGTCCCTAGGCTTTCTTTGTACGAGCGAGTTTGTATTGTGAGTCTAAGTTCAGTCCTCCGATAATTGTTCTGTTCTTTTACAATCAATGGCAAACACGATGGCGACTCTGCTGGGGACTAACTTCTCCATGGCTGAGGAGTTGGTGACGCAATCAGATGCAGCCAAACTTGGCTCCACACAAAGAAGATGGTCGTCCGCTTCGACCAACAGGCGTTCGAAGAGATGCTCTCTGAAGGCAGCGCTGGCCCGGCCCAGAAGCGCACCCGCACCACGAAGGCTCGCAAAGAATGGAGACCGAAGTTATTTGCTCCTCCTCAAGCCCTCGATAGGATGCCCTCTGCTGCTCAAGACGGCGAGAAGGATTCTCCTGCGGTCCCACTTCAGGTCGTAGACAACTCTGCTGTTCCCAAGTCCGGCAGAAGAAAACATTATGATGCTGTACTTGCAGGGACAAAGAGGGACTCTACGCGGACCGAACCGCAGAAGAATATTAGCCGCAAGAAGAAAGCCCATGCGGCTACATCTGCCAACCGCATGAAGAAAACTCATGCGGCTACTTCTGTCAGCCGCATAACTTATGCGACTACAGTTCCCGACAGCATGGATGAGACTCATGCGGCCAGTAAAGTCAATCGTTTGCAGAAAACCCATGCGGCCACAGATGCCAACCGCATGCGGCCAGCCTGCACGGTCGTGACCCCTAGCCGCATAAGAACTCGTCCGACGACAGGAGACAACCGCATGCAGACAGCCTGCACGGTTTCCGCTCCCAGCCGTATAGTATCTGCTCCATGCTCCTCTCGATCAGTTTTCGACCGTCTCTCGTACGATCCGAACCCTAATGACTCTCTGGATGATAAGCCAGACTCTGTGATGTTCAACTTGGACTCTTCCTATTATGCACCCACGAGTGCTAGAAAGAAGAAGTCTAGGGCAGCGCGGGCTCATCAAGCCCAGACAGCTGCCCCAACCTCTGACTATCAGGGCGTCCCGCTGATTATCACACGGGCCTCTGATGGAAAGTTGTACAGAACTGCTCAAGTCCAATCCCCGACGGCGAACGGACAGAGTGGTTCCTCTGACCTGCGTGAGGCGATCCTCCACAAGCGCAAGGAAACAGAAGGGGCCTCGGCGTACAAAGAATCCTCACATAGACGTCACTGCACCCAGATCATCGTCAACTGCTGCTGCAACAACGCGGCAGTGACGGAAGATCGTCCGTCCGTCTTCCACAGACTACAGCACCCGAACTCAGAAGATGAGGCACCTCCTGTTGTCTCCTGCAATTCCGCTCAGAAGGTCCCCGCCGAGGGGAGAGGGAAGAAGACAAGCATCTCCAGTCCAAAGATATCAGCCACTACAGCTAAGAAGTTGTCGGCTAAACGGTTACCCTCCATCGGAGTATACCAACACACCCGTTCGAAGACAAAATCTGCTGCAATAGGAGACTCATCGTCCCCGACCCTGGGGGTCGTAGGAGCTGGGGGTAGTACTCCCCCGAACGTCCACAATAATCCAATGTTTCAAGGAGACGAACCCCGAGAAACAACCCTCCCATCGGGTACAACAGATGCTGATGTCCCCGAGGACATCCATGATTCTCTAGACGAAGCAAGCTCCGAAGCTGGGGGTAGTGTTCCTTTCGAGTCCGAACCTGAAGAGAACATCCCCACATATCCAGATGATTTCTCGACGCATGGGTACGACTCGGAGGGTATATCCTCCACCACTCCCTCCGTCACTCCTCATGTGAAGACGGTATTCATGACAGACAGCAATCAAGGCGGTTCCAGCGATCGCCAACGCATCGACACTTTGGAGGCCATATTGCACGCCTTGGTCAAGTCTGTAGACGAGATCAAAGCGGCGCTTCCTAATCTGCAGGGGGTGACACCTGGCCAGACAAGCATGGGTCCCGCAATCAACATAGATTCAAATTCAGCGGCACCGAACCCGGGCAACAATCCTTCCGAGATAACGGCCCCTACCACGACAGATGAGGCCCGAGAAGTAAGAAGAGAGGTTCAGGAGCTCCGAACAATGTTCCATGCCCGAGAAAACTCTCAAGACCTCAGGATACGGCAACCATATCCTGCTGAATGGAGGGATGTTCCCTTTCCACCAAGATATAAGCCGTTCAATATCAACCCATATGATGGCAAGACTTCAGCAAGTCGTACATCACTTACTTTGAGGTCACTACCGACCATCTGCCCCATGATGACGCTATCCTCACGCGGTTATTCATTGGGGCATTGGAAGGAGTCGCCTTCGATTGGTACCGCAACCTGCCGGACAATTGCATCCATTCCTTCGCTGGCATCAAACGCCTGTTCTTGGAGAGGTTCTATGAGGTAGGGCAGGACATCACGATGTCTACCCTCATGGACGTCATTCAAGGAGAGAAAGAGCTGACGAGGAATTACATTGAGCGGTTTCGTCAAACCGCAATGAAGTTACCATCTGGCAACCCGGACTCTTCCTTGATCGAAATTTGCCAAAAGAGACTACTCCCAACAATCAGTCTCTGGATGGGCGAGAGTCAATTCAAGGACTGGAAGGCTTTTATCATTAGTGCTACAAGTGCCGAAGAACGATTAAAGAAGGCTCGCCAACTGGGATTACATATCTCAGAGGGAGAGAACAAGGGCAAGCGTCCCAGCACCACCAACGACAATGGGGGTAGCCCCTCCAACAACCGGACAACAGAGGCAAGCAGGCTATGGTGGCCGATACAGCCCAGAAGCCTGAGTCGTAACCTGCGGATAAACAATGGCCTCAAATCACTTACTCTTTTGAAGACGGTCACGTCAAGCCTATCTTGGACATGCTCATACAAGGAGATATGATTCAGCTTCCTCCACCAAGACGGGAGCCTCGGCCGGCTGATCTGGAGAACCCAAAGTTTTGCCATTACCACCGCTACGTCTACCATGCTACGCACGACTGCTACCAACTGAAACGATATATCCAAAATCTCATCGATTCGAACGCTTTGGCCATCGATTTCGAGGAGGTAACCGTGGCAGCCAACATGGTGTCCGTACAATTCGGTAGATTCCCTCCAACAGAGACCCAGGACGGGGTTATACCCATCCCTCTGGCAACGATGGAGATTGCTAATCTCTCGCCTGCTCAAGCTGCTGGTCTAGTACCCCTCACCACATCACGAGGGAAATCATGTGGGTCCATCCGGACCTAGTCCACGAGGTAACTCAGTCCACTCCATCTTCTAAAAAAGAAAAGTGAAAAAGTCAGATCCTGCCGTACCACCTCAGCAGATGAAGAGGAAGTCACGGCCGTTGTTACTCGATCCGGAGCACAATCTCAACCTGTGGCTGAAAACTCGACTGATGATCATCCGCCCACTACCACGGATGCTCCGGGACCGGCTCAGCCTTCGACGACCGACAAGCCTAGGCCGAAGGAGACTCGCTTCGACAAATCCCTCCGAAAGGAAACATCTCAGGGGCTGGAGAGGCCCTACAACTTCGACATCTTGGCGCAATTGGCCAATACACCGGCCAAATTGTCCTTATATGAACTCCTGAGGCTCTCGAAGGATGTCCGCACAGCTTTGAGCGATGCACTTCAAAATGTCGACGCGTACCTGGCTCAGGTCAACCTCACAGGAGAAAATCAGCCCGCAGACCTCCAAGACAGTGCCTGTACGGGAGCAATGCCCAATATCGTCTTCTCTCCGCAGGATATGCTCATCAAAACTAACCTGCACGATCGCCCATTGTACTACACTGGATACATCGGCGACGTAAAGGTGGACCGAATGTACATTGATCCTGGATCCTCCATAAGCATCATTTCGAAGGGTCTGCTACATCATCTTCGCATTCCGATGCACCGCCTAACACCTACAAGCACCGCCATTAGCGGTTTCAATTCGGGCAGGAGCTACCCAATAGGGAAGATACGCTTGAAATGTCAGATCGGCGATCTCCAATCAGAAGTCACCTGCTACGTCATAGATGCCGATACTTCTTACAATATCCTTCTGGGGCGGCCTTGGATACACGATTACATGATCGTGCCTTCCACGCTACACCAGTGCTTCAAATATGTCGATAAGCACGGCTTCGTGAGGACAGAGTTTGCTGATATCGATCCCTTCAAGGGGGTCGAATCTTATTACTCAGACTCCTGTCTTTACGAAAATCAAAGAAGCATCTGGTCGAAGAGGAGGTGCAAGCTCACACCAAGACGACCACAAGATCAGAAGAACCCCTGACAATCCATCTCCAGGCTCGCAAACCGGGCAGTTCTGCACCCCTTACGGCTACTCTGCGTAAGGACGCAATCAGTCTATCGGCGCAAGAAGAGCAGATGAGGATCCGCTGCCGAGGTCCGGCCAAGTGCCGAGACCCACACCAGGACCTTTTACCATCAGACTACCGAGAGTCGGTCAGCTCCAAGCGGAGAAGCTCAATCCCTCCGATAGACCTCTGACGATACGCCTGCCTAAGAAAGGTCGTCACCCCGATGCGAGGTCTGACACTTCAAGCGAACCAGCCACTCCTCGCTCCACGTCAAGTGCCAAACTGGGGGTCGCTAGTCCGCCAACAACTCCACGATCTACTCCATCAACTGAACCCCTGATGATCAAGTTGCCCAAATTATCCTCTCAGTCTGCATTTACACAGGGGTGGCTGAAGAGAGTTGGAGCTGGCCAAGTATGTGGCTGCTCACACTGAGACTTGCTCATGTTGCCCATCAACGGCAACTTCCTGAAGAAGTATTACGTCCGAAACGACATCAAAAAAAAAAAAAAAAAAAAAAATCCCTGATGATTGAGTTATGTACCCCCCGGTACCGCTGAAATCACATCCACTCCAGATTATCTAGTCATGTACCCGCTGGTACCACTGAACTCACATCCACATTCTCTCCAGATCACCGAGTCATGTACCTGCTGGTACCGCTGAACTCATATCCACAATATTCCAGATTTTTGAGTCATGTACCCTCTCGTACCGCTGAAATCACCTCCTCCTTCCACAAAAATCCCAAACTACCGAGTCATGTACCCTCTCGTACCGCTGAACTCACCTCCTCCTTCCACAAAATCCTAAACTACCAAGTCATGTACCCGCTGGTACCTTTGAACTTACACTTTGATCACAAAATTTATGGATTGTCGAGTTATGTACCCGCTGGTACCCCTGAACTTACATCCCGGTCACTCTTTTAGGGAGAACGTTATGTATAAACATACCTCTGAACTTTTTCCTGGAAGGGATCCTTCCTCATGATCCACTACCCGCACTCCCAGTGCACAAAAAGGGTAACAGATCCACAAATTTCCAAAACGGCCATGTCCTCATTACCTCTGAGTCGTTCCATTTTCACCAAAAACAAATCACCCCTTTACATAGAACTTCTATGTCCTCATTACCTCTGAGTCGTTCAATGTACCCCTCTTCATTGAGCCCACTCCTGCCATGTCCTCATTACCTCTGAGTGGAAAGGCTCGGTCGAAGAAAACTTCATACTTGCCATGTCCTCACTACCTCTGAGTAAGTATGTCGATTCCCTTTCAACCTATTATTTGTACCCACAAGCGGAGTACGCCAAAGATAATAGGTCCACAAATATCCTCCGTTGAGTTTTCTCCTGCCATGTCCTCATTACCTCTGAATAGGAAGATTCTGCGGTAAAACAAAAACCCTCATGCTTGCCATGTCCTCATTACCTCTGAGTAAGTATGTTGGTTCCTTTTCATCCTATTATCCGTATCCTAAGCCAGGGTACGCCAAGGATAATAGGCCCACAAATGTCCTCTGTTGACCACAAACGTCCTCTGTTGACCACAAATGTCCGCTGTTGACCACGAATATCTTCCGTGAAGTCTCCCCTGCCATGTCCTCATTACCTCTGAGCAGGAAGATTCTACGGTAAACCCTCATGCTTGCCATGTCCTCATAACCTCTGAGCAAATATGTTGGTTTCCTTTCATCCTATTATCCGTATCCTGAACCAGGGTACGCCAAGGATAATAGGTCCACAAATATCCCTTGCTAAGCTTCTTAGCATAAATCTACCATCTCACCATGCCCCGGGAGCCCAGCTGCTCTACGGCATTCTTTTTTCCAATACCGAGAGCACCCATGACCACTTTGCCATGGCTGTTCCGGATATCCTGACCAAACTTGTTATCCGTACCTAAAACCAAGGTACGCCCAGGGTAACAGGTCCATAAGTAATCCCCCAGCAGGTCCAATTCCACAACACCACAAGTACAAGAAAGAGAAGATGAGTTGAAACATGCTCATTTATTCAAAATTCAAAGTACTACATCATCTGGGATCACATCCCTTGACAAAAAGAAAAGAAAAACAGTGAAAGAAACAGAAAACTGTTCACTGCTCCATGGTATTCTTTCGCCCGATACCAAGAACCTCCATATCCGCCTTACCGCGGAGTTGTCCTAGGTATCCCTATCAAACTTATCCGTACCTAAAACCAAGGTATGCCAAGGATAATAGGCCCACAAATGTCCTCTGCTGACCACAAATGCCGTACTAGGTCCCCTAGTACATCCACATCTTTCCTCATCATCACATGCTTTCGGAGCCCAGCTGTTCTATAGCATTCTTTCACCCAATGCATAGAACTCCCATGTTGATAGCACCTCTGAGTTATTCTATGTATCCTCATTCGAGTTCGCTCCTACCATGTCCATATCACCTCTGAGTAGGAAAGCTCTACCATCAACCTTACATTTACCACGTCCATACCACCTCTGAGTAAATATGATGGTTCCCTCTCTCAACTTATTATCCGTACCTAAAACCAAGGTACGCCAAGGATGATAAGTCCACATAACATCCCCAGCGGAAGTACCCAAACCTATCACGTCCATGCTACCTCTGATTGGATTGCCACACCTAAACAAATCTACTTTCCATGCTTCTTATTCAAAGTGTTCCAAATTTGCAATTTGGAAATTTTGAAGGGGGTCCTGTAGAAGCATGGAAAATATGCTTTTAGTCCCACATCGGAAAGGAGAAGAAGAAAGGGCTTACTCCATTCTATAAATAGAGACCCCTTACCTCCTTTGAAAAGGGCACCAGCTTCTCTTCCCTCCTTCCAAACTTGGACTCTTCCTATTACGCACCTTCGGGTGCTAAGTAGAAGAAGTCTAGGGCAGCGCGGGCTCATCGGGCTCAGTCAGCTGTCCCAACCTCTGACCATCAACGTCCCGCTAAGCGGGCCTCTGATGGAAAGTTGTACAGAGCCGCCTGTGTCCAGCCCCCGGCGGCAAACGGACAGAGTGGTTCTCAAGAGTCTCCCAACAAAGATCGAGGGCAAGTGTTTCTATTAGCCCCCACATCAGGGAGCAAACATGATACCTACGCACTCGTGTGTTCGGGATACCCGGGCCCACAAAGCGAGTGCACGGGCAGATCGAGACATTCCTCATGCGAGTCATGAGACGTCCTTCATACGGCTCGGTCATGAGACATTTCTCATGCGGCTCGGTCATGAGACGTCCTTTATGCGGCTCGGTCATGAGACATTCCTCATGCGGCTCGGTCATGAGACGTCCTTCATGCGGCTCGGTCATGAGACATTCCTCATACGGCTCGGTCATGAGATATCCTTCATGCGGCTCGGTCATGAGACATTCTTTATGCGGCACAGAACCCAGGAAGCTTCATACGGCTCAAAATCAGACGAGCTTCATGCGGCTCAAGAGTATCATGCGGCTCAAAAGTCACCAACATGGACATGCGGCTCAAACACATAGGCAACTCGAGTAAACTCCATGCGGCCCACAGAGAGAGGCCACGTGGCCTTCAAAACAGCTGTGCCCAAAGTACTGGACGCATTTAATGCTCTGACGGCTGACAGACCTGACAGATGACAACCCTGACATAAAGTAATCATGATGACTGACACAAAAGCACTATCTTCCTAGGGAACTGGAGAAAATCTTCACAGCTTCGAGGCAAGTTTATGCGGCCAGATTAGACGAGTTCATGCGGCCAGTGTAGAGAAACCTATGCGATTCAGTCATGAAGGTCCCCCATGCGGCTCGGCCATGAAGAAATCCATGCGGCTCGGCCATGAAGACTCTCATACAGCTCGGCCATGAGGACCCCCATGCGGCTCTGTCATGAACATATTCATGCGGCTCGGTCATGACAACCTTCATGCGGTTCGAGTATAGAGAATATTCATGCGGCTCGGTCATGAAATCTTTCATGCGGCTCGGTCATGACGACCTTCATGCGGCCCAAATATGAACGCTCCTCATGCGGCTCAACCATGATGACAGAACACGTGTCCTAAAGATAATCAAATTTTGGGTCAGATCCCAATGATTTGGGAAACGTGGCAAGAGAATGAATTAAATTGATTCATTCAGATTTACGGATATCAAAAATCATCATGATGGGGATTTATTGCAATCAACATTAATGACTGATATGATTTGGCATAATTCTCATTAATGGCCCAGATCCTTCACGCTCAAGATTAATAGCCCAGATTAATCACTTATCAGGCCGCCGCCACTTTGAGAATGGGCAGTCATTACAAACCCTAATGATGCTCCCCACTATTATAAATAGCATGGTGCCATTCCCTTGTAAAGATATACAGAGGGACTCCCCCAATAATCAGAGAGAAAAATACACAGAGAGAGAGAAGCCAGAAGAGTAATAGAGGGAGAGCAAGAAGAGCATTTCTTCATCAACGCCAACCATCTCTTCACAGGAGCCAAGGCTACATACCGATCGTCCAAGGAGTAAGGCAGGGCTGCCGTCGCCTTTCCGAGCCTCTATCGTCACCCCCAGAATCAAAAATAAACAATCGTACTTAGTCTGCTGTACCTAGGTTTTCGTCCCTAGGCTTTCTTTGTACGAGCGAGTTTGTATTGTGAGTCTAAGTTCAGTCCTCCGATAATTGTTCTGTTCTTTTACAATCAATGGCAAACAGGTACCAACAACCAATTCCGAATGGTCTAGGATGTGGCTCGGGTCCGAAATATACCGTCTTAATTGGGACACATGGAATACATCATGCACCTCACTTAGCGACGGCGGAAGAGCGAGACGATAGGATACATCTCCTACTCGCTCTAGAATATCGAACGGCCCTATATACCTAGGACTAAGCTTTCCCCGCACGCCAAAGCGAATGACGCCGCGGTTAGGCGAGATCCTAAGGAATACATAGTCGCCGACAGCAAATTCTAAGGGACGCCGATGAGCATCGGCCCAATGGCGCTGGCGGTCCTGGGCAACTCGGAGGTGATCTCTGACCTTCCTGACAACTTCAACCGTCTGGGAAATCAACTCGGGTCCGAGCATCTGCCTCTCCGACATCGTCCCATGCTAGCGGGGATCTGCACTTCCTGCCATAAGAGCCTCAAAAGGTGCCATCTGGATACTGGCCTGATAACTGTTGTTGTACGAGAATTTCACCAGGTGCAGATGATTCTTCCATAAACCACCGAAATTAAGGGTACAGGATCTTAACATATCTTCAAGGGTCTGGATTGTGCGTTCTGATTGACCATCCGTCTGTGGGTGATAAGCTGAGCTGAACTGAAGATGAGTCCCCAAACTCTTCTGCAAGCTGTGCCAAAAGTGTGATGTGATCTTGAATCCCTGTCTGAGGTGATGACTGGCACACCGTGAAGCCTGACAATCTGCCTGAGGTACATCTCTGCTAGCTGTGCCGTCGACTGTCCAACTCTGAATGAAAGAAAGTGTGCCACCTTGGTAAGCCTGTCCACAATTACCCAAATAGCATCTCTGCCGGCCGGAGATCTGGGCAATCCGGTCACGAAATCCATGGTTATATGTTCCTATTTCTATTCTGGGATCGGTAAGGGTTGAAGAAGTCCAGCGGGCCTCTGATGTTCAGCTTTAACCTGTTAGCAAACCAACACCGAGAGACAAACCGGGATCTCCCTCTTCATGCCATTCCACTAAAAATGCTGACGAATATCACGGTACATCTTTGTACCACCCGGATGAATAGAATACTGTGAACTGTGGGCTTCTGCCATGACTTCCTGTCTGATATCTCCACTAGGTACACAAAGACGAGTGCCGTGCCGAAGGGTACCGTCTTCATGGATACATAACTCTGGCCTTCTTCCTGCTTCACACTCTGCTCTGAGTCGCTGAAGCTTGGAATCTGCTGACTGCGCCATCCGGATCCTCTCAACTATGCTGGACTGAACCTGTAGACTGGCCATCAATGCCACGCTGGTAGGAAGAACCACTTCAATTCCCATCTTCTGAAGATCTGCCAATAATTCTGGTTGTGCCGTCAGGAAATAAACTCCGGCTCTCCTGCTCAATGTATCTGCTACAACGTTGGCCTTCCCGGGATGATACTGCAAATCCACATCATACCACCAATAGCTCGAGCCATCTTCTCTGCCGCATATTAAGGTCCTTCTGGTGAAAACATACTTCAAGCTCTTATGATCAGTAAAGATCTCCACTCTATCTCCGTACGAGTAGTGTCTCCACAACTTCAAAGCAAACACTACCGCCGCCAATTCCAAGTCGGTGGGTCGGGTAATTCTTCTCATGATCACGAAGTTGGCGTGATGCATAAGATATTACCTTCCCATGTTGCATCAAGACACACCCCAATCCTCTGCCTGAAGTGTCGCAATAAACTGTGAATCCTCCGGTCCCATCTGGAAGGGTGAGAATGGGAGCCGTTATCAAACCTCGCTTCAACTTCTCAAATGATTTCTGATACTCTGCTGTCCAAACAAACGGCACATCCTTGCGGGTCAACTGGGTCATCGGCGCTGAAATTTTTGCAAAATCTGAAACGAACCGCCGATCGTAGCCGGCCAATCCAAGGAAACTGCGAACCTCTGCCACTGAGCTGGGTACCGGCCATGACTCGATAGCCACAATCTTCTGGGGATCCACTTCCACTCCTCCTCGGGTAATGATGTGACCCAAGTACGAAATACGATCGAGCCAGAACTCGCATTTACTGAACTTGGCGTACAACTGATGCTCCCTAAGCGTCTGAAGGACGACTCTGAGATGCTGCTCATGCTCTGCTTCACTCTTGCTATAGACCAGGATGTCATCTAGGAACACGATCACGAACTGATCCAAGTAAGGCATGAAAATGTGATTCATGAGGTCCATGAATACGGCCGGCGCATTGGTCGCTCTAAAGGGCATAACAAGGAACTCCCAATGTCCATACCTCGATCTGAATGCTGTCTTCGGGATGTCCTGTTCTCTGACTCTGATCTGGTGGTATCCTGACCGCAAGTCGATCTTCGAGAACACTGAAGCCCCTCTGAGCTGATCAAACAAGTCATCTATCCTCGGAAGAGGGTATCTGTTCTTGATTGTCATCGAATTCAATGTACGATAATCAACACATAGCCTGGACGTACCATCCTTCTTTTTTACAAGAAGCATCGGGGCTCCCCAAGGCGATCCACTTGTACGGATGAATCCCTTGGCCCTCAGTTCTTCAATCATCTTGTACAAAATCTCCAATTCTGAAGGCGCCATCCTGTAGACTCGCTCTGACACTGGTGCTGTCCCGGGAATCAAGTCTATAGTGAACTCAATCTCCCGCTCTGGCGGCATCCCTGGAAGCTCCTCTGGAAAGACATCTGAAAACTCTTCAACTATCCGGGGTAACTGCACTGCTGCTACTGCCATCCGCAATGCTGGGGAAGATGGCTCCACTGCGCCTCTAGAAAATGAAAACTCTGGCTCGCCGGGGATACTAAAGACAACTCTGCCAATATGGCAGTCTATCCTAGCATACTGGTTCCTCAACCAATCTATGCCTAGGACTACATCATAGTCTGCCATAGAAAACTCTATGAATCTAGCGGAGAACTCCCTACCGCAAACTACGATCCGACACGAGGAAAACACTCGATCTACTCTTACAAGACCATTACCAGTAAGTATATTGAGCCTCACTGATAATGACTCGGGCTCCAATCCTATCCGTGTCGCGAATCGTGCAGACATAAATGAATACGATGCACCAGAATCAAACAATACCGAAGCTGGAAAGGAGTTGACGAGAATAGTACCTGCCACTACCGCACCTGGTGCAACTTTTTCTTCTATAGCCATCATCATGGCCTGACCTTGTCCTCTGGCTGCTGGTCCCCTCTGCTGGAAACCTCTCTGTCTATTCTGGGTCTGAGCTTGGGCTTGTGCATACTGCTGGGGGTGTTGTTGCTGGAATGCCTGAGACTGAGGCGGCAAGGGCCTCAAAGATTGATACTGCTGCTGCTGAACTGGTGCTGGGGCCGGTCCTCTCACCGAAGAGCTAGAAGGGTTGGATGCAGATGAACCACCCCTATTCGGGCAAGCCCCAACCCTATGATCTGCTGCTCCACAAGCCAGGCACAATCCCTGCGCCCTACGACAGTCTGCCACCACATGCCCTGGCTTCCCGCAATGAGAACATTCCATCGCGGAAGTCTGCTTCTGCTTCTGCTGCTGCGGGTACGTCGGGGTTGAATATTGAACCGACGTTACTGAGGCCGCCCTCTTCGGAGTTCCAATGGTCAATCCTCTAGCTGCCGGGGCTGGAGTTAATGATTGGTGCATCTGACTACGGGACCGCTTCCTACCTCCGGTCCTATCCACGATCCTCTGGGAGGTGTACTCATGCCTCCTAGCTGCTCTCAAGACTGCATCGAACGTCTGGTGCTCGAACTGCTCAACCGCCAACAAGATCTCCAAATGCAGTCCCTGCTGGAACCGCTGGGCCCTATCAAACTCGGTCGCCACCAAGGTGGGGGCAAACCTACTGAGCCTAGAAAACTCGGTCGCATAACTGTCGACTGTTCTGCCTCCTTGCTTCAAGTTGGTAAATCTGGTCTGCAGGTCGTACCGAGCCACAGCATCAAAGTACTTCGTCTGGAATCTCTCCCTAAATACTGTCCAAGCAATGGGTGCCACTAATCCCATGGCCTGCGTCGCCCACCAATTACGAGCTAAATCTAACAACTGCAGGCGTACCACCGCCACCTTCTTATTCTCAGGTGTTCTGGCTGCTTCCAGAATCACCTCGGTATCCTGAAGCCATGCATCCGCGACAATCGTATCCTCGCTGCCGTCGAAGAAAGGAGGGTTCAAGCGCTTGAAACTGTTGGCCGCCTGGTTCCCTGGATGTCCGCCTCGGGTCAAAGCATCTTGAACTGTCTGGTGCAGGGCGTCACTTCGACGATCCTGGGAAGCTATCAAGGTTCTGATAAGGCCTACTAAGGTACCATCATCTGGCTCTGCAGGCTGGACCGGCCGAACTGGTGACTCTCTTCCAATAGGCACAACTCTGGAGGCTACCCCGGAATGCTAGGCTTGATCTCCAGGTTGCTGCTGATCCGCGGGATATGCTCCACCTCGTCGATCGGTAGGACCAGGTACAGTACCGCTGAAGAAGACGACACAGGGAACAATAAGGAAAGGACCAGGACAGATCAACGACATAAGCACAGGATCAGGACAAGAATCTAGGGATTCAGAGGATACGAACAGAGATCAAGGACGAGTACTGATTGAGACATCTATCTGGTAAAACCCCCACACATCTTGATTTACAAGACCTGTATGGGCCACCACTTAAACCATGTCACGCCCCAGAACCAGAATACTGGAGAGCGGGGGCAGACATGGCCAGCTACGTATATTGAAATGGAAACCACCTCGATATACGGTCACGGCTGTCTAGATATGTGAGGGTTTTCTACAAGCCAACAGTCTCTTATGGTCATGAACAAGCCTAGTGTCTCAATCACCACAAGTAAGTAAAGTCGCAAGATGTATGATCATTAAATATACAATAATAAGGCATCCCAAATATTACATATTCAGCTGATCATGAAGCTAGTCGTTATAAAATGTTAGGACTAGCAAGAGTTTAGTCATACATGATAAACCCTAGGATTTGTCAATCATGTTTACAGCCCGTAGGCAGACAGTAAGTAAGGTGCTTCGAGCTAACAGGTGCTCGTCGGCTAAACGCCTCAAAAGAATAATTTTTACAATAGAGTGAGCGAAACAAAATAGAAAACCCACTCTTGGCCCGGATTCCGTCTAGTGTTCACCATTGGGCTGGAAGCTTGGTAGATCCTCGGAAGCTGCTCCGAAATCTGGCCACACAAAACCAGCTGGGTCAACCCCAGAAAGAGCAAGTGCCACAAGGGGGCCACAAAATAAGAACAAAATCCAGCAATCAGCACAGAAAATCTAATATTAAAAACTAAAATTACGAAAACATGTCAGGATGATATATGACGAGATAACCATGGAACTATTCCGATAGCCAGGTTACAACCCGTTAACCAAACAAGGACCGGGGTTGTAACTCTTCATCTGAACAGAGCTTGGTTTCCCACCATTTATCGGCAAGATAAGTAATGTAAGTAATCAAGACAGGAAGCAATCTTGCATGGGATCAAGACATGACTAGACTGGTTATACCTCATTCAATCAATCACGGCCAAGCAGATCCTACGGCTTACTACTTTAACTAACTAGGGTTATCACAGGCCTAATTACTAACAAGATGCAGTGAGATTGTTCCCCAGCCACAAGCCCTGCAAACCATCCAGGTTACCCAGGACGAAAGATTAGGGTTGAATTCAGGTGGGTGCATCGTCCAGGAGACGCATGTACCCTTAGGTGACTTAGAGGGTGCAACACCTGACAGTGTGCTGGAAATGCGCCCTACTCGACGGCAGGCTACAAATCCCTGGAGCGCCCAGGTAACGGGATTGCCTGTAGCTGTGTCATCTCTTCATGACTACTGTGTTATTCTAGTTATTAGCCTTAATCCATTTTAGTAGGTACTCCTGACCGTGGTACTCAGGAGTCCCATCCTAGACATGATGTAAGACAGGACAAGTGGATTTAACAATCAAGCAAGAAAGAACCACCCACGGTGTCAAGACAAGTCAAGTTAAGTTATCAAGATAAATCATGTCAGGGTACTTGTCAGGAGTGTGCCACGACGGGCCACTATCATATCAGGTTGGTCATGTCAGGAGTGCACCACCACGGGTCACTGTCGTGTTATGCTAGTCCCTTGCCATACCAAGCCATGTACAATAGTCATTCCAAACATATTAAGTAAAATAAAGTTCAGGACAAAAGGCGTAAGGATATAAAATGGGCATAAAATATCTAATAAAATATTAAAGTGCAGGGTTATAGAAGAGCCAGGCTTAAAGAAATAAAACCAAAACTACAAGAGCCAATGGGTTAAGCAAAGGGGGTCAGGGGAGCAGCGTACGAAAAGTCACGCATGCTGAGAGCAGCGTAGGTGAAAAGTCACGCACGCTGAGAGAGCAGCATAGGTGAAAAGTCACGCACGCTACAGGGAGCAGCGTAGATGAAAAGTCACGCACGCTGAGAGAGCAGCATAGGTGAAAAGTCACGCACGCTACAGGGAGCAGCGTAGGTGAAAAGTCACGCACGCTGAGAGAGCAGCATAGGTGAAAAGTCACGCACGCTACAGGGAGCAGCATAGGTGAAAAGTCACGCACGCAACAGGGAGCAGCGTAGGTGAAAAGTCACACACGCTGAGAGAGCAGCATAGGTGAAAATTCACGCACGCTACAGGGAGCAGCGTAGGTGAAAAGTTACGCACGCTGAGAGAGCAGCATAGGTGAAAAGTCACGCACGCTCAAGGGAGCAGTGTACGTGAAAAGTCACGCACACTCAAGGAGACACACTTCCAACAGGAAGCATACTCAAGCCTGCGTACGCAGCGCTAAAGAGCGCACGTAGCTCAGGGTGCGTAAGCTAAATAGCTCTGCACACTTCTCACAGTCTTCTCCAAACAGCAAGAACACCATGGCTGAACCCAAGCTACACAGCATCATAACTTGGCCATCCGAACTCCAAATCCGCATTTCTAAAGTTCCAACCAGGGTGGAATTGAATGCTCTCCCACATGGAAACACCAAAACCCATAAAAATTAAACTTAAGTAGCTCAAAACATGCAAAATCCGAAAATAGAAATAACTTAGATCTATAACAATGGAGGCTCCAAATCACAAAAACCCAAGTTCTAATGTTGAACACCATGTCCTAATCTAGCAAATGGACAAGGAAAAGAGGGTTCTCATGTAGTGGCAAGATGCACTTGCCTAGGATTGGGAGAGTTGTGGAGGAAGGAGAAGAAGAAGAAGAAGGAAAATTAATGGTGGAAGTTATGAGGAGAGAGAGTGGTAGGTGGGGGTTATAAAGAGGGGGAGTTGTGGTGGGGATGAGGGGTAACATAGGTTAAGGTGATCCAACACATAAACCAAATCAAACCAACCCAATCCAACCAATTAAAACCGAACCATGCCAAAAACCGAAAATACGAGAAATACCAAATTCTACAAGTCGAGAAAATAAAATACATGCCAAAATCCAGATACGAGTAAAAATGCAAAATACGGGAAAAATACGAAAAATGGGGGTGACAAAAGTAACTCGGAAAACTCTGAGTGAGGCTCTTATGCAAGCTGAAACCTGTCTAGCTCATCTGAAGAAACCAAAAACAGAGCCAGTTTCTTGCCTCCATTGTCATAGTGTATTGGAGTTAATTCTAAATATAACTTTCACTCATGATGACATGTTGATGGAAGATAACAGGCACGACCGTCCACTCTACTATACAGGATATGTCGACTCAATGAAAGTCGATCGTATCTTGATAGATCCAGGGTCTGCTCTCAGCATTATGCCAAAGACAATGTTGGATGCACTGAAGATTCCAGTGCATAGCCTCTCCAGTACAATCACCACCATCCTTGGGTTCAATCAGGGAAGGAGTGAACCTTTGGGCAAGATTCGTCTAAAACTCCAAATAGGCAATCTTCGCACAAAGGTTACTTTCTATATCATTGACAATCACGGTTGTTCCTACAATGCGTTGCTGGGAAGACCATTTCTACACGAGCATAACATCGTTCCATCAACTCTTCATCAATGTTTTAAATATGTTGTTGACAATGGAGAAGTTCAGAAGAAAGTTGCTGATCTCTATCCTTTTAAAGGCATTGAGGCATACTGCAATGATGCACGTATGTACAAGGACGAATTCATGAAGGTTATCCTATCTCTGGACACTGAAGAAGAGCAAGAAACAGTACCTAAAGATACCCTCATCATTCCTGTCAAAGGGCGTGTTTCTCGTCCTCAATCCTCTAAGCCACTGGCTATTCACTTGCCAGTCCAGAAAAAATCTACTGATGATGATCAGGACAAAAGGGAGCTCACCTCTTCTGAGCCGCTTATTATTGACTTACGTCGTAACAAGGATAAAAAGCAGCTCGTTTCTTCTGAGCCACTTGTTATAGATCTATCTCATAACAAGGATAAAAGGGAGCTCACCTCCTCTGAGCCGCTTGTTATCCACCTCCGTCGTAACAAAGCTAATCCTCCCCCATGTTCTTCTTCTTCCCCTCTTGTAATCAACCTGACTAAGCCTGCTAAGGCTAAAAGTCCTGCTGTAAATACCAATGTACAAATCAATGAAAAAGCACCTACTTTCCAGTATACTGATGTCATTTATCATGCTAAATGCTATTTAGATATGTTAGATAGCTATCAGTCATTTACAATGGGAGTTGTACAATTTTTTCAAACAGAAGTTTCATATGAACACCCAAAGGATTTATATCGTATTGTTCCTGCTCGTAAGAAAGGCGAACGTCCAATACTTTTTAGTAAAGGACCGGAACAACAATTCAGCTATACGGATGATAGCAAAGTTAACGACACGGGGCATCTTCAACTCCGTCGTTACAGTCAACAATCAAAAGACATCGTCCGAAAGATGGGTTACGACTTCAAGAGCGGCCTCAACTATGGTAAAGGTAGAAAGACTCCTCTTCGTACGGCTGTTCCAAAAGAAAAGTCAGATATGTACTACATCAGGACTAAAGAGGTCTCGGATATGCTTCTCCTCCGATGTTATCCCCAGCACGTTCCGAATCGGATAGCGAGGAACGTTCTAACTCTTCTGATTTCATATCGTAGGATTCTGACACCAGCATCGGTCAAGTTTATCGGTTGACTGTATCTTCTAATATGGTCTCCGTTGAGCTTCCAGAAGGCTATGACGAGGATGTTGAGGAAAGTTCTGAAACAGATCCTTGGGCTCAACGAATGGATATCCAATGGAAACTCCGATTTGAACAAAGAGAACCTCCTACTGAAGATCAATTAGTTCAAATTAACATAGGAGAGAACGGGTCACCTCGTCCAATATTCATCAGCAAGAACCTCCCAGAGACAGACAAACAAGAATTAATTCTTTTGATTAAAGAATATATTGATGTCTTCGCCTGGAGTTATAAAGACATGCCAGGACTAGATCCCAAAGTCGCTACTCACAAACTGAACATCTTGCCGAATGCAAAATCAGTCAAACAACAACAACGACATTTCAAGCCAGAAATAATGGATGCAATCGACGATAAAGTCAAGAAGCTCATCGCTTGTGGCTTTATTCGAGAAGAGCAGCATCCTGATTGGGTAGCTAATGGTGTCCCAGTTCTAAAGAAAACCGACAAAGTTCGAGTCTGCATCGACTTTCGAGATCTTAATGAAGCATGTCCGAAAGATAAATTTCCTCTCCCTATCACGGACGTCATGATCGACAATACCTGTGGGTTCGAAAGAATATCTTTCATGGATGGATTCTCCGGATATAATCAGATTCGGATGCATCCTGAAGATGAAAAGCATACTTCTTTCCGTACTCCTCATGGAGTCTATTGCTATACTGTAATGCCGTTTGGTCTCAAAAACGCTGGTGCAACATACCAACGAGCAATGAGTACCATCTTTCGAGATCATCTGCGCAAGACTGTCGAATGCTAAATTGATGATATTGCTGTCAAAAGTCGTCTAAAGGAAGATCATATCCAAGACTTGAGAACTATCTTCAATCTCATGCGCCAGCATCAACTCAAAATGAATCCCACCAAGTCATTCTTGGGTGTCTCTAGTGGCAAATTTCTTGGCTTCGTCATTACCTCTAAGGGTATACACGTGGATTCCGAGAAGATCAAAGCCATTCAAGAGATGCGTCCTCCACGCAACCTAAAAGAGCTACGAGGATTCCAAGGTCGACTTGCGTACATCAGGAGATTCATTTCGAATCTGTCTGGACGCTGCAGACCATTCATTCAACTCATGAAGAAAGGTGTATCTTTCGTTTGGACCGAAGAATGTCAACGAGCATTTGACGACATAAAGCGGTATCTCATGAATCCACCAGTTTTGGTGCCACCAATCTCTGGCATACCATTCTTAATGTATGTCCATGCTATGGACCATTCATTAGGTGCTTTACTTGTCCAAAAGAACAAAGAAGGCCATGAAAAAGCCATTTACTATCTCAGTCGTACTATGATTGGTGCTGAACACCGTTATAGTCCGGTCGAAAAAGAATGCCTAGCTCTCATGTTTGCTGTTCAAAAGACTCGGCATTATATTATTGGCCAAACTATTCATGTTATATCCCGAGTTAATCCTCTTCGGGTACTCATGAAGAAATCCAGTACACTCAATTCTCGGCTGGCTACATGGGCCATTTTGCTAGCCCAATATGACATGGTATATGTTCCTCAAAAGTCCGTCAAAGGTCAAGCACTGGCAGATTTCTTAGCAGCTCATCCTGTGCCAGAAACATCTAAACTCTACGATGAAATTTCAGACGAGACATTGGAATCCAATGCAGTCTCCGAAGGATTTCCTACTTGGCATCTATTCTTTAACGGTGCATCCAGAATCGGACCCAATTGTGCCATTGTCGCAGGAGTCGGAGTTGTCCTCGTCTCTCCGATGGATCAGTTATTCAAAGAGCCTACTCCCTAGATGAGCCTTGCTCCAACATATGGCAGAGTATAATGCTCTACTCATCGGCCTCCAGCTAGCAAAACAACTTGACGTCGAATATCTCGAAGTCTACGGTGACTCTAAGTTGGTTTTAATCAAGTTAGAGGAACCTATGAAGTTCGCCATCAAGATCTGGTGCCTTACTTTGAAGCAGCAATCAACATGGCTACATCATCAAAGCCTTCTTCATTGAATATGTACGCCGAGCTTACATACTGAAGCAGATGCTTAGGCCAATCTTGCAGCAGTTTTAGCCATCTCCATCAGAAGACAATAAGTGGTGGTTATCTCTAATCGAGAACTATTCTGTGTCAAAAATAATCATAATATTAAGTTCAGTAATTTTACTGAAGTCAATGTTATCAGTGAAGATTGGAGAACTCCCTTCATCGACTTTGTGGTTCACGACATACTCCCTGAAGATCCAAGGAGGCTACGAGTATCCGTCGGCGGTCTCTACGGTTCTACTACAATCAGACCACCAAGACTCTCTATCGGCAAACTTATGACGGCCTACTCTTGTGCTGTCTTGCTGGTGAGGAAGCAAAACAAGTACTACGTGAGGCTCACGACGGCGTTTGTTGAGCACATCAACCTGGTCCTAAGCTACAGGATCGCATTCGACGCATGGGTTACTACTGGCCCTCTATGGTTTCTGACACCATTGATTATACAAGAAAATGTCGAGCTTGTCAAATCCAGGCAGATTTCATTCATCAACCATCAAATTTCTGCATCCGACGGCTGCTTCATGGTCTTTTGAAGCTTGGGGCATGGATATTATCGGTCCTATCAATCCTCCTTCTTCTAGAGGACATCGGTTCATCTTAGCAATAACCGATTACTTTTCTAAATGGGCCGAAGCTATACCATTGGCTGAAGTCAAGACCAACAGTGTCATCAACTTCGTGAAACACCATGTCATCTATAGATTTGGTGTACCTTGAAGGATCATCCATGACAACGGACCACAATTCATCAGCCAGAAGTTTATGAGATTCTGCGATGATCATCGGATTGACAATGTTGCTTCAACAGCCTACAATCCTGCCGCTAACGGTTTAGCTGAAGCTTTCAACAAAACATTATCAAGCTCCTTAAGAAGTTTGTATCCACTAACAAACGGAATTGGAGTGAAAAGCTTGGTGAATGTCTTTGGGCCTATCGAACTACTGTCCGCAATCCCACAGGCTTTACACCTTTCTCTCTGGTGTACGGTTGTGAAGCAGTTCTTCCTTTAGAACTTTAAATTCCTTCTTTAAGGATTGTCATTGCCAATGAGCTCACTACAGAGAACAATGACCTTCTTCGACTTCAAGAATTGGAGGCACTCGACGAGAAGCGGTTAATGGCTCAGCAACATATTGAACTATATCAAGCCCGCATCTCGAAGACTTTCAACCGTAAAGTTAAATTCAGAGCCTTTCAGCAAGGAGAACTTGTTCTAACGGTCAGACGTCCTATGACTATGACTCACATGAGCAAAGGCAAGTTCGATGCGAAGTGGGAAGGACCTTATGTTGTCAGCAAAGTCTTTTCAAATGGAGCATATCAACTTGTAGAATTAGATGGTCGAGTTGCAATGATGCCTATTAATGGCAAATTCCTCAAGAAATACTATGTATAAATGTAACATAAATTTATGTAAATATGATCAGACAATTCATAAATAAAGTTTGATTTTATTTTATCATAGATGTTACACGATATCAAGGAAGGTCACTGTCATCCTTATCGACATTGGGACGGGGATCACTGCCGTCCTTACCAAAGACATAATTAGCAAAAGAGCTGAGTACATCTTTGCTGGAACCCGAGGAACTTGCAGGCAGCCATCCTCTTGGCCTCTTCCTCTTCAGTCTTTCCTGGTTCAAGCAGGAAGTCCAGGATATCTTGCGGTGGTTTGGGTGGAGACGAACCTTCGCCTGCCTCTGCCTGCTTTGACTGGACCAGTTCGGCCGGATGTTCTTCAATGCCCGCTTCAACCTTTGGGGTGACTTCGACTTTCTTGGATGTATCTCCGGACGACATCTTTTTGTTAAGAAGTAGAAATGATCATTCCTTCCAGATTTTTGTTCTATTTATAGACAGAGATTCTCAAAATAATCATCCGTTCACATTCATCAGACGGTTCATCCGTTCATTTATTATCACTTGACGGTTCACTCGTTCATTCATATTCATCAGACGGTTCATCCATTCATTTATTATCACCCGATGGTTCATCCGTTCACATTCATCAGACGGTTCGCCCGTTCATTCACATCCATCTGACGGTTCGTCCGTTTATTCATTATCACTTGACGGTTCATCCGTTCACCATCATCCGACGGTTTATCCGTTCATTATGACGATTCATTTTCGTTCATTTTCATCCATATCAGCAACTTGTCGTCCTCGATTAAGTTGTCTATTTAAAATAATAATATTCGACAAATTATATTCTGCCACGTCCATATGACCTCTGAGCAGATATAATGAATATAATTATTTTCTACAAAATCATCAAGAAATATATCATGTCCTGTACCTCTGAATATATTTTCTATCGCTATTATTTGTATCTGAATAAGATACGCAAGAAATAATAGAGCCACAACAAAAAATGTCTTTTATTGATCAAAATTTGAGACATTACATGCATAGTATAAAGAAAGACAAAAAGATACAAAATGATCTTTCTACTAAGACGGAGGCTTTATCAGATTAGCAATTTGCTGCTTCAGAATCTGCAACCATTCTTCACGTGATGCCATCACTTTCCTCCTGGCCTCTTCCATTCCCGATTCTTCATTAAAAATGGGCATGGAGACCATTCGGCGAGTGATTTCCGCATCATGTGCTGCTACATACTCGTTTCTTTCCTGAGTAGTGTATCAATTTGTTGGACTGCTGTTGGTGCTTTGTCACTTCATTTTCTAGTTCCTATTCAAGACGAGCAATCTCCACTCTCAGATCAGCAATTCTTTTCTCTCTCCTCTCAGCAGTTGAGATCACCGATTCTAACTTGGAATTATATTCAGCAGCTTTTGTAGTATAAGCATCCAAGAAATTTTGGAGGTTCACCCTTTCAATTGCAGATGCCTGAGCCATTTGTTCGAACTCTGCCTGCACCAAAGGTTCCACTTCCCCTTTGTTGAGATCTTTATAGTTCTTCATAGAGATTTCCAGCTCATTCAGTATATGGTCAAGGAAAGTGGCCTGAAAAAGTACAAGAAGTACAAATTTATTCTGGGAAAGTATTGCTATGGAAGTCTGATTCGTAAATGATCACTTTGTTCCTTGGACCATATGATGATGATGAAAGATCACTGCTTGAAGCAGAACAACTGGAAGAACTAAGTCACCAGAAAGGTATCGACGCACTTAGGCACTGATGGCGAGGCCGAATGCTTTCCTGCTTTGCTTCACTCTGTTCTGAAAGAAAAGTTAAGAAAATGCTCTGGAGAATCAAAATCTCTAAGTTCTGATCCCTCTATTCTCTTCTGTCTCTGTGTGTCTTTTGTTATGAGAAAAATAAGTCTATTTATAGACTTGGGCTCTTGTGCGTAAAAACTCAGCAAAATTTCCATCTTTACGCTATCAACTGCCACCCATGATCGAAGCCATCCTCTGCATATGTTGACATGTATCCCATTATTTCAGTAAGAATAGGATGCATGTACACACGTTCTTCGAGAAGAATGGCATGAAAGCCACGTAGGCAGACTACGTTCCAAGTTGGTGAAGGAGAATAGGGCGTAAAAATAGCCCCAATGTACTCTGAGCGTAAAGCAGTAGATTAGGCATAAAATAGCCTTGACATAGACTTCCCGTAAAGTGGTCGTTAAATAACCTTGAGCGTAAAAGTAGCTCAAATAGACTTTACGCACACGTCAGCTGTTGAGCGTAAAAGCTCGTATAGTCTTCGTGCGTAAAAGAAGCCATAGTGTGAGCGTAAAGTAGCTCAATCCACATACTAAACGACAACATTGGTCTCTGTATAAAATAAATCCCTTTGTGATATATGCCATCATTAATATCTCCATGTCAGAGTTTGCATTAAATGCGAGATTTGACAGCTTTGTCCAGCGTAAGAGTGGCTGATCTGTCCTTGGCGTAAAACCATGGGTGTAGACCCGAGCGTAAAATGATCAGCCTGCTTTAGGCGTAAAGTGATTAGCCTTGTCTTGGGTATAAAGATTAACCGCTCTGCTTGGCGTAAAACAGATCACTTATGAATGAAATGATCCATCTCTTTGACTCTTTCTCTGAAGAACTTTTTACGCTCCTACAAGACCCCCTTCAAAGTTTTCAAATATCTCCAAAATTTGAAACACTTTGAACAGAAGCGTAAAAGTTAAAATTTGATCAGTCAGCGTAAAATTCGGGATACGCAACTGTCATCTGCGTAAAAGCGGGGATGTCCAACAGTCGGTGCAATTTTCAATAGTGTCGGTCAACACATAACCGTCACAATGAATTTCTTTCTCGAGACTTTCGAATGCCTTTTCGTTTCCCCAAGTTTACTTTAATAATGAGCAGTTTCCAAGAGGAATATGAAGAGTTGGTTTAATTGTATAAATAAGAAGAAATTCTTCACTCTTGTCATTCATCCTCTTAGTGACATGGCGCCAAAGAACGAGATTACTAACAAAGAGGCTTCGAGCTCCAGGCTTGATTTTGAGCGAGCATGCAACTTTTTAGAGTGCTTTGGACTGACTCCTGCAGTCTTTAGTCGCATCGATGGTGGTCCCCCAACTGCGTACGAAGGGCCAGGAGATGCAGAAGCATTTCTTAATCTGATGCGTCGCTCCGGGATTCGCAATATGCACGAACTAGGCACTTCCCTTCGTCAGCCCGACGAGGGAGAGAAAAAATGATGTTTTTATGTATTACGAATCTTTTATCTGTAGGGGGCCACTCCTCCCTTTTTATAAATAAAGTCTGATGTTAATCTTATCTGTTGGTATATAGAACTGTTCAGCACTTATTTTGACTGCTTCTATGGTTGTTAATTCCCAAGAAACAAACCAACACGTGGCATCTGTCTTGTGGTTACGAGAGCCTTTAAATAGGATCTTCTCCCGAAATAGACTCATACCAATCAGTTTCTTCAGTCTTTATAAATAGCCGAGAATGTTTCATATATTCTTACTCTCATTCCTCTGAAGATAACTTTCTGCAATGTCGTTCTCCAACAAGTGACAATGGCGAAGCTTTCCAACGGTGTTCCTTTATACGCCCAGTCATTAGACGTAGATCAACCATCATTAGAGCCAAACCATTCAACTTAAGTGGTAAGTCCGACCGTAAGCAAATATCTGTCTTCGAATTTTCTTGCTGAATTAGGTATTCATGAGCGTAAATTCTTGACGAGCGTAAAAAATCCTTGCTGAAGCACTGGCGTAAAAGCCTTGCTGAAGCACTGGCATAAAAGCCTTGCTGAATCACCGGCGTAAAAGCCTTACTGAAGCACTGGCGTAAAAGCCTTGCTGAATCACTGGCGTAAAAGCCTTGCTGAAGCACTGGCGTAAAAGCCTTGCTGAAGCACTGGCGTAAAAGCCTTGCTGAATCACTAGCGTAAAAGCCTTGCTGAAGCACTGGCGTAAAGCCTTGCTGAGCACTGGCGTAACACCTTGCTGAATCACTGGCGTACAAAGCCTTGTTGAATCACTGGCGTAAAAGCCTTGCTGAATCACTGGCATAAAAAGCCTTGTTGAATCACTGGCGTAAAAGCCTTGTCATCTGTTTTTAGTTAGCGTTTACGCATATGATGATACTTCTGTTTAAAACATTTCTTCTTTGTTGTTTTCTGCAGAAGTTTGGCTGAACAGTTTTTTCAGGACCAGCATTGGTGACTTTGACGTTGTGAAGAGCGTTCTTCTGACATCAACATCAGAGAGCTCATGCGCTTTTGACGTGCAAATCAGACAACTCAGAACTCTTCGTGGGATAGAAGGGTCTTCCTCTGTTGGTAGGAAGAGCCTTTATACACGGAAAGTTGGATGGTGGATTCAACTCTACCCCGAGAAATCGGGTAGTAGAGTTCCTTTTACGGCAGAACTAGGAATCGTATCCCAATGCTGGATGCATTCCTATCTCCTCTGGAAGGCTGCCCCTAATCCACCAGTTGTATTGGCAGCAACACGCCTTCGGACTGCCATACCCTGGGCCGGGTTCTCCTCTCGTCTGAGAGAGAAGACCAGAGTTTGATTCCTACTGTTCTTGTCGCCACTGAGGCTCAAACAGCAAGGAATTGACACCAACAACGAATCCGACAAAGAAGATCCGAAGAAGAAATAGATCTCCATTAGGTTATCGTTGTGTGTATAGAATGAAAATCCAAGATGTAATAGATTTCCATAAGAAAGTCTAAGAAAGTAATAGAGTTTTATGATATGAGAATGGAAATGATAATTCTTCTATGCTCAATGATTTGTATCTATCTAGATAAAATTGGACATGATAGATAATAAAATCTTGTTTTCTGTTTTTAGAGTATACAATACTATCAGAGGTAATATGGACATGATAGTATGTAAGAACTTAAAAGAAATTAGATTAATATCTATGTAGAGGTCAAAATGGAAATGATAGATGGGAAAAGAAGGTGGATTTAGAATTTATCCAGAGGTTATGAAAACATGATAAATAACGAATCCCACTTTTAATCAATTGATAAAATAGAAGATTTAAAATCCCTCTCACAGGAGACAAGAAATCAGCTTAACCAAACCTTGGTAGCTGGGGACTAAGGAGACAGATGTCATGAGCATATAAGTCCATCTTAATGTATGAATGAATCATAATTTTCGGGAAAAGAAAACATTGATTCGATTCCGTAATTAAATGAATGAACCCGATAGAACGAATGGACAGGTCTTCTCGGGAATGAAAAGTTGTTCTCAATCTCAAATACCGGTTCATCAACAGTCCTCTTCTATAAATAGACGAGAACTCTCTGTAATCATCTCATTCTTATTTCTACTTCCCCATTGAAAATGTCTTCCGAGGATGTACCGCAAAAGAATGAAGTCTCCAGGAAAATTGAGGACGTCACAGAGATGTGTCCTGTTGAGCCAACAGTGGCAGGCCCGACTCAAGTAGGCAACTGTTGGCCCATTCCATGGTCACACCCGATTTCGATAATCAACTTATACTTTAGTCCATACACAAAATATAGAAAATGCTGCTAACTATTTCAGGATACATGAAATCTTATTCAACGGACGATGTACTGCATAAATCCAAGCGTCAAAGTCATCAAAAATTCTGAAGACTCTTTTCTACTTTTATTCTGTATTTTTTACACTTTATTGAGTCTAGGAATTTCCTTGTAAAATCAAGTATGGTATTACTGGCTTAGGGTTAAAATTATTCTCCTTCTCTAAACCTATTTTTACCCTTCATATTTTCGATTACAAATATTTCAAAAATGTATTTCGAAAATATTCCTTTTCAAATGATTTTACAAATTACCAAAACATGTTTGTAAACTGTTTTTACAAAAGAATTTTATTATATCTCCTGACAGAACTCCTAGCCGAGTTCGGCCCGAGTTCGGCCCGAACTCTGACCGAGTTCGGTCAGTTTGTATTCAAACTTTAGTTGCCTCCAAATCTGCGAGCAACGTCTATTTTGCGAGATATTTGCATCCGAACTCTGTCCGAGTTCTGCCCGAGTTCGGTTGGTGAAAACACCTATAAATAGAGAAGAACTTTTCATTTCAAAACATCAATTCATTCTTCATTCTCTTCTTTCCATTCAAGTGTTTTCTAGTGATCTAAAAGTTTCAAATCTCACCTATACTTCTCTTAGCCAAAAGCCAGTACTATCAGATTTGATTTAGAAGTCTTTTGGTTATTCAGAGTTGTAAAGAGGTCGTCAAGTTTCAACAACAAGTTCTCGTTGTGGAGCTGGTCGTGCGCTCGTCACCAAGCACGGTGTATATTGGAGTTGGTCGTGCACTCGTCAACAAGCACGGTGGTGTAAGAGTTGCAAGCACTCAGTTAAAGCTTGTGCCTTTAGTGGATTAACATCGAGCAAGAGTACTCGAGACTGGATTAGTCCTCTCAGAGGGATACCAGTATACATCGCTGTGTTACTGAGTTTAATCTCCTATCTTTATTTACTGCTCCTACATCATTGCCATAGTTTAATTTTTAATTGGTGATTTTATTTCCGCTGCACACACGCACTCTATTCACCCCCCCTCTAGAGGTGCTCAACGATCCTACAATTGGTATCAGAGCGGGTTATATTCTTATATAACATATCCTAGAGAGTATATTATGGCAGCCGTGAAATCTATATTCAACGGTGAAGGGCAATCCACAAATAGACCTCCCCTATTTGATGGAACAAACTATACATACTGGAAAACACGTATGACTTTCTTTCTAAAGTTCTAGATTTTGATTTATGGTCAATAGTCATTGATGGGTATAAGAAACCACCACCTACTGTGGTTGAAGGTATTCTTATGGAAAAGACGCATGACAAGTACACCGATGCTGAAAAAGCAAAGGCTAGTCTTGATGCTCGAGCCATCAATGCACTATTCTGTGCAATTGACAAAACCGAGTTCAATAGAGTTTCTACCTGCAAGACGTCTCATGAAATTTGGAAACTCCTTGAGGTAACCCATGAAGGGACTTCCCAAGTCAAGGAATCCAAAATCAGTAGACTGACTCAGGAATATGAATCTTTTAAAATGAAACCTGGTGAGTCAATTACACAGATGTTTACTCGTTTCCTTGATATAACTAATCCCCTTCAATCTCTTGGTAAAGATTACAGCAACCATGAGAAAATCAGGAAAGTGCTGAGGGCTCTAACAAAGAACTGGAATCCAAAAGCCACAGCAATCATTGAAGGAAACGATCTCACCACGATGACTCTAGAAACACAGATGGGCAAATTGATGACTCATGAGCTCGACTTGCAAGACTTTGAAGAGGTCACTCCAAAAGAAAAGACCATCGCCTTCAAAGCTCAAGCAAAAAATCAACATGCAACGACTCAGATGAAGAATCATCAAGTGGTGATGAACGTGCCTTACTTGTGAAGAACTTCAAGAAATATCTAAAGTTCACAAGCAGAAAGAAGAAGACATCCAAGAAAGCAATGAAGACGAGACTATATGCTTCGGATGCAAGAAATCAGGGCACATGAAGAGGGACTGTCCAGCTACCAAGAAGAGCAGTCCATATGATCGATCAAGATCAAACAGAAGATCCACATCTGGCCGAAAGTATGCCAACACAAGCATCTGGCACGAGAGTGATGCCAGTGACTCAGAAGAAGAAGACAGACCCTGCAGCAATGCAAATGTTTGTCTTATGGCATTCGAAAAGGTATCATCTAATCCTCTGTTTGATGATTTTACTTTTGATGAACTAGAGACTGCCTTTAGCGATTTACTTGAAGATCACAAAACTGTGCTCGACAAGTATAAGCAATCTCGAAAAGAGATTAAGGCACACACAGCCGAGTAGCTAGATTGTCTAATCTACTTGAAGACATTAAAGAGACATCTACTACCGGTAACACGGAAGAGATAGCCAAACTTAAAGTAGACTATCATGAGGCTATCCTCAACATTGAAAAGAAAGAAGAGGACTATGTCAAAATACACAAACTTTATGACATAGAGAAGAAGTTGCACCTAGTAACTGAGCAAAGACTCCTTGATATGACTGCAAGATACGAAGAGTCTTAGCGATTTCTAAAAAGTTAGAAATCAAGTTGGGCAAACAGGCAATACCTGTGACACAGCCCAAGATTAGTCCTAATGCAAAGCATACA
The DNA here is from genome assembly GCA_029216955.1 of Iris pallida. Lineage (NCBI taxonomy): Eukaryota > Viridiplantae > Streptophyta > Magnoliopsida > Asparagales > Iridaceae > Iris > Iris pallida. The sequence continues at coordinate 40,075 of JANAVB010010725.1, forward strand.
CCAAAAAGGACTAAACACAAGAAAGCACAGAGGAAACACGAACACTATTATGCTTTCACTTATAGGTTTTCCAAACAGAACAAGCCTGCAAACACAGTTTATTCCACTAAACTGACTTGCACATATTGTGGTACACACGGTCATATATCACAATACTGTATGGCAAGAAAGCTTGTTGATAACCATACTCTAGTTTGGAAACCTAAAGCTAATCAGTGGACCCTTCAGAAAATGGGTACCAAAGGATTCATCTACTTGTTTTGTAGGTGGACCCTCAACCCTCTCATGCTAGAAGCAAGTGGATTCTCGATAGCGGATGTTCGCGACACATGACTGGTGATGCATCTTTATTCGCTACGCTATCGATGAAGAAAGAAGGATACGTCTCCTTCGGAAATAACTTGAGAGGTGATATTATAGGTAATGGTACTGTAGGTATGTCTCCTTATCCAATAATAAAAGATGTTTGTCTAGTAACTGAATTGAAACATAACCTATTGAGTATAAGTCATTTGGCAGATAATGGTTATGGTATCAATTTTGTGAAAGATAAATGTACTATATATGATATGTCATCTGGTGATCCCGTATATAAAGGGATTGAGAAGACAATATTTATGTTTTCTTTTTGGAGAGTACTAATAATGCAGGAAGGTGCCTAGTAGCCAATCAAGATGAAAGCTGGCTATGGCACATGAGACTAGGACATGCAAACATGGATACTATCTCACGTCTGAACACAAAGAAGTTGGTAAAAGGACTCCCAGAAATTCCTTTCAAGAGAGACATGGTATGTGCTGACTGTGAAAAGAACAAAGCACATAGGTCTTCTTTTAAATCCATCAACGCTGTAAGTACTTCGAGACCTTTGCAGTTGATTCATATGGATTTATTTGGTCCTAGTAGAGTCGCTAGTCTTGGCGGTAAACTCTATGCTTTTGTCATTGTTGATGATTTCTCTCGTTTTACATGGGTTTACTTTTTATCAAACAAAAGTGATGCAATTTTTGAATTTCAGATATTTTGTAAAAAGGTTCAAAACGAAAAAGGCTTCATGATTACTCGTATCCGAAGTGATCATGGTGGCGAATTCAAAATACTGATTTCAAAAAGTTTTGTGATGATAGTGGATACTACCACGAATTTTCTTGTCCTAGAACTCCCCAACAGAATGGTGTTGTGGAGCGGAAGAACCGTACTCTAAGCGAAATGGCTAGAGTCATGCTTAATCAGCATAATCTTCCTAAATATTTTTGGGCAGAAGCTGTTAGTACAGCCTGTCATATTTTAAATAGGGTGTTAATTCGACCTATATCGAAGAAAACACCATATGAGCTTTGGTTTGGAAGAATTCCAAACATATCTTATTTTAAAGTTTTTGGTTGTCGCTGTTTCATCCTGAACACCAAGGATAACTTGGGTAAGTTCGACTCGAAAGCAGATGACGGGATATTTCTCGGATATGCTGCTAAGAGTAAAGGATATAGAATTTTTAATAAAAGATCTCTGATTGTTGAAGAAAGTATTAATGTCACCTTTGATGAGTTGAATAGTCATAGATCTAGCGACAGTGATGATGAAGATGCACCTACAAAGACAAAGAAGAGTTCTGAAAAAGATCCTACCCAAGAGGCAAGAACTGATAAAAGTTCGAAGATGCAGGAACTGAGAAGAGCCTTGTAAAAGGTATGGCCCAAAGATTCGAATCATTGAGATTCAAACCGGATCATCCAGAAACTCTCATAATAGGTGATTTATCCAAAGGTGTAAGTACTCGTTCATCTCTTAGAGATTCTGAAGTAGCAGCTAATGTAGCATTTATTTCTCAAATAGAACCTAAGAATGTTGATGAGCTTTTTCTGATGAATTTTGGATTTCTGCTATGCAAGAGGAACTTAATCAATTTGAGAGAAACCAAGTTTGGGAACTCGTTCCTAAACCTATTGGTCAATCGATAATTGGTACCAAATGGGTGTTCCGAAATAAACTTAGTGAAGATGGTCAAGTTCTACGCAACAAAGCACGTCTAGTTGCACAAGGTTATAATCAAGAAGGAATTGATTATGATGAGACCTATGCTCCTGTTGCTAGACTAGAAGCCATTCGCATGTTTTGCGCTTTTGCTTGTTTTAATGATTTCAAACTTTTTCAAATGGACGTGAAAAGCGCATTTCTAAATGGATTTTTGAAAGAAGAAGTTTTTGTGAAACAACCCCCTGGTTTTGAAGATTTTCAAAAACCTGATCACGTCTTCAAGCTTAAGAAAGCACTTTATGGACTCAAACAAGCACCTCGTGCTTGGTATGAACGCCTAAGCGCCTTCTTACTTGATAATGGTTTTTCAAAAGGCAAGATTGATACTACTCTTTTCATTAAATCTATGAATAATGATATACTTCTAGTGCAAATTTATGTAGATGACATCATCTTTGGTTCTACTAATGAACAACTCTGTCAAGAATTTGCCAAGTGTATGCAGAGTGAATTTGAAATGAGCATGATGGGAGAGCTGAACTTCTTCCTAGGATTGCAAATCAAACAACACTCAAACGGAACATTCATCAACCAAGCCAAGTACACGAAGGACATACTAAAGAAGTACGACTTCGAGAATGTGAAGCCAATTGGGACTCCTATGGCTACATCTACAAAGCTTGATGCTGATGAAAGTGGCAAACCTGTTGATCAGCGTAAGTATCGAGGTATGATTGGTAGTTTATTATATTTAACTGCTAGTCGTCCTGATATTATGTTTAGTGTTTGCATATGTGCACGATATCAGGCAAATCCTAAGGAATCACATCTTTGTGCCGTTAAGCGTATCTTCCGATACCTTAAAGGAACTTCTACAGTTGGCTTATGGTATCCCAAAACCAAATCCTTTGACCTTATAGGTTACTCGATGCGGATTTTGCTGGATGCAAAGTGGACCGTAAAAGTACCAGTGGTACATGTCATTTCTTGGGAAAGGCCTTAGTCTCTTGGTTTAGCAAGAAACAAATTCAGTAGCATTATCAACAACTGAGGCTGAGTATATCGCCGCAGGACGTTGTTGTGCTCAAATTTTGTGGATGAAGCAAACCTTAGAGGACTACAATCTGCACTATACAAATGTTCCTATATATTGTGATAACACTAGTGCAATTAATTTGACTAAGAACCCTATCTGTCATTCACGCACAAAGCACATAGAAGTTAGACATCATTTTTTACGTGATCATCAACAACACGGGGATATTTGCTTAGAATTTATTGATACTGAACATCAACTAGCAGATATTTTCACTAAACCATTGGCTGAAGACCGTTTTAACATCTTGAGGCGTGAGCTCGGCATTCTTGAATTCTCGGATTCTTAAAACATATGGTAATTAAATACTGTATTTATGACTTGATAATTTATTATCTAATGAAAATTATTTTTGGGGACAAACTTACAAAGGATATGTCTGTCACCACGGCTACGGTCGAAGCGAAGCGGTACTTAAGAGTTCCCCGGTGAACCACCGTTAGCTGGGACAATCCCTACAGTAAACCTAAAAATAACAGCAATTAGTTAATAAACCAGTCAAACATCATTTATTACAATCTTTACTTACTGACTGCTTTAACTATCTCGGGAATGCAAGTGGCCGAACTCGGCCCGAACTCTGACCGAGTTCGGACCGAATTCGGACCGAGTTCGGTCGGCGCTGTGATGGCTCCAGAACCGAACAGCCGGCCCTAGCACCTATATATCCCATCCTTTCTTCCACTATTTCTCCACACCAAAACGTGAAATAGTTCCACCTCCTTCCAGAAGACTTTCCTCCTCCTTCTTTGCAAGGCATCGATGATCTTCCTCCATCTCTTCATGGCTCCGAAGCGTCAACGAGGAAATTCTTCTCAGGGTGCTTCCTCCTCATCGACTACACTCCGGCTAGTCTCTTCAGTCCAGCCAAACCTAGAGATCCCGAGGAATTTGATGGCACTCTGTTTCCCGACAGAGACTTCTCCAATCTCTGGTTTGATTCCTTTTCTTTACGTCGTATTTGTACTGGAGCCTTTGTCAACTTTACAACCTTCTTTGAATATGCTCCTGTTTTTGATCAACTTGGATTTTGCGACTTTTTCGAGGTCCAAGATAGTATTTTCGACAATGCTGTCCGTATGTTCTACTGCAATTTGCAAGTACAACAAAACGGAAATTTCTATTCCTGCGTTGCTGGACAGGAACTAGAATTTAGTGCCACCGATATCAGTGAATATTTCACGTTCCTGATCTTGGTGATGCTCTTGTTGACATCCACCACATTCAGTTCCCTGCCGATGTCACTTTAGCTTCTTTTAGGGAATTGATTTGTCACCCTACTCCTCCTCCTCGGAGATATTTTCTAGACATCTTAACCAGAATTTTTACGAACTTCATCGTATGATTTTCTCGGCCCTTCTTCCGAAGAAAGGCTCTACTGATGAGGTCACATTTTTGGAACTCTCTGCTATGTATCACATTCATTTTGGAATTCCTTTCTCCATTCCAAAAACCATATGTCTTGGATGCTCAACTGTAAGAATGCAGGTAGGAACCTTGTTTTTCCTATGCACCTTGCGAGTATTTTTTGCCGTTTCGAGATTGATCTTGAAACGTGTGCTATTTCTTCTCCACCTGTTGAGTTGACCCGCTCTCGTCGGTTTCCTCAACCTCCCGGTGCTGCTCCTGCTGACCCAGTAGCTGATGCTGAGGCCCCTCCAGCAGATGCTCCTCCTGCTCCGGCCCCTGCCCCTGGACTCGATCAGGCATTCTACCAGCGGTTTGATGATTTCGTTGCCGTATCCACGCAACGTTATCAGGACTCCGAGTTCCGGCATATTTCTCAGGCCCAGGTGCTGAGAAACAGTATTGCCGATCTCCACTACAGCCTGGTGCATGATCCAGTTCATCCACTCACTATCCTTCCACATCCTGCTTTCCCTGGTCCTCGTTTTACTGATGAGACTACTTTTCAGTACTTCGACCCGACCACTGCCTATTTCCCTCATGATCCTCCCGGTGCAGACGACGCAGAGATGTGATGTGGATTCAGCCATAGGATAGTGGATTTAGTTTTGTTTAGTTTTGATGCTGTTCATGTAGTACTTTTTTACTTTCATGTCTAAACTCTTTTGTTAGACATTTATCAGTTGTATTATTTGGCTTTCTAGTGGAAAACTTTTTATGATAGTTCATTTCATACCAGTTGTCTATGCTGTGATTGTTTCTTTTACTTCACTTTGTCTTGTCTATTCTATTGTTGGCTTCATGATTTACGGGGGAGCCGATTCATTTTACTACTTGACAAAGGGGGAGAAAAAGAGTATACCCAAAAATCACAAATGCAAGGCTAGGAACAAATTTTTTTCAGGTATTTTGCTATGTTGTTTTATTTTAATACAAATATATTTTGGTATAGACTCAAGTTTGTCAATTATCAAAATGGGGGAGATTGTTGGCCCATTCCATGGTCACACCCGATTTCGATAATCAACTTATACTTTAGTCCATACACAAAAATAGAAATGCTGCTAACTATTTCAGGATACATGAAATCTTATTCAACGGACGATGTACTGCATAAATCCAAGCGTCAAAGTCATCAAAAATTCTGAAGACTCTTTTCTACTTTTATTCTGTATTTTTTACACTTTATTGAGTCTAGGAATTTCCTTGTAAAATCAAGTATGGTATTACTGGCTTAGGGTTAAAATTATTCTCCTTCTCTAAACCTATTTTTACCCTTCATATTTTCGATTACAAATATTTCAAAAATGTATTTCGAAAATATTCCTTTTCAAATGATTTTACAAATTACCAAAAACATGTTTGTAAACTGTTTTTACAAAAGAATTTTATTATATCTCTTGACAGAACTCCTAGCCGAGTTCGGCCCGAGTTCGGCCCGAACTCTGACCGAGTTCGGTCAGTTTGTATTCAAACTTTAGTTGCCTCCAAATCTGCGAGCAACGTCTATTTTTGCGAGATATTTGCATCCGAACTCTGTCCGAGTTCTGTCCGAGTTCGGTTGGTGAAAACACCTATAAATAGAGAAGAACTTTTCATTTCAAAACATCAATTCATTCTTCATTCTCTTCTTTATCCATTCAAGTGTTTTCTAGTGATCTAAAAGTTTCAAATCTCACCTATACTTCTCTTAGCCAAAAGCCAGTACTATCAGATTTGATTTAGAAGTCTTTTGGTTATTCAGAGTTGTAAAGAGGTCGTCAAGTTTCAACAACAAGTTCTCGTTGTGGAGCTGGTCGTGCGCTCGTCACCAAGCACGGTGTATATTGGAGTTGGTCGTGCACTCGTCCAAGCACGGTGGTGTAAGAGTTGCAAGCACTCAGTTAAAGCTTGTGCCTTTAGTGGATTAACATCGAGCAAGAGTACTCGAGACTGGATTAGTCCTCTCAGAGGGATACCAGGATACATCGCTGTGTTACTGAGTTTGAATCTCCTATCTTTATTTACTGCTCCTACATCATTGCCATAGTTTAATTTTTAATTGGTGATTTTATTTCCGCTGCACACACGCACTCTATTCACCCCCCCTCTAGAGGTGCTCAACGATCCTACAGCAACAACTCTTCTACGCCCAATCCACCACAAGATATCCTTGCGTTCTTAGTAGAGCCAGGAAAAACTCCTGAAGAAGAAGCGCTGAGGATGGCCGCCTGCAAGTTTTTTATGAACTCAGGCAACAATGCCTTCGAGACATTAACTGACTATGTATTCAATAAGGGAGGCAGTGGTCCTCGTCCTTGACCTTTTGTTTTGAACAAAAATAGTAATAAGAGAAACTTTATTTTCATTCTGTCTTTCCCCCTCTCTTTTTTATACATAGTATTTCTTAAGAAATTTGCCATAGATTGACATCATGAGTAGATCTCCATTGGGTTTTGATAACCGATAGGTGCCATTGGAAAATACGGACTCAATTACATAAGGGCCTTCCCATTTTGCTTGGAATTTCCCTTTACTTTTATGAGTCATCACCATCGGTCTCCGAACGGCTAATACAAGTTCGCCAACTTTGAATACCCTCTCTTTAACTTTACGATTGAAAGTTCGAGATATGCGGGCTTGATATAGTTCAATGTGCTGTTGTGCTTGAAGACGCTTCTCATCCAATTCTTCAAGTTCTTGGAGTCGTAAGCGATCATTTCTCTGTAGTTAGCTCATTAGCAATGGCTATTCGTAGAGATGGGATCTGGATTTCCAATGGGAGGACAGCTTCACATCCATAAACCAATGAGAATGGTGTAAAACCAGTAGGAGTCCGGACTGTTGTTCGATAAGCCCATAAACACTCTCCAAGTTTCTCATTCCAATCACGTTTATTAGAAGAGACAAACTTTTTGAGAAGTTTAATGATCATCTTATTGAAAGCTTCGGCTAAACCATTGGCAGCTGGATTATAAGCCGTAGAAGCGAAATTCTGAATTCGATTCTTGTCACAGAATCGATAAAATGCCTGACTGGCAAATTGTGGACCATTGTCATGAATTATCCGTCGAGTAATCCCGAAGCGATAAATGACATGGTGCTTGATGAAGCTGATCACATTAGATGTTTTCACTTCCGTAAGGGGAACTGCTTCTGCCCACTTAGAAAAGTAATATGTTATAGCTAATATGAACCGATGTCCTTTAACAGAAGAAGGATTAATAGGACCAATGACATCCATACCCCAAGCTTTGAAGGGCCAAGAGGCTGCTGTAGGATGTAGAAATTCAGATGGTTGATGAATAAAATCAGCATGAATCTGACATGCTTTACATCTTCTGACATAGTCTACAGCATCTGCTATCATAGAAGGCCAATAATACCCCATCCTTCGAATGCAGTCTTGTAATTTAGGACCCGGTTGATGAGCACCACAAATACCATCATGAGCTTCTCGCAGTGTTTGTTTAGCTTCTTCACTTTCTGAGAGACAACGCAGCAAGAGTCCATCATAGGAACGACGGTATAGCATATGTAAAGACGAATCATAATAAACCGAAACGATCGTCTTTTGATTGATGCAGCTTCTTTTGGATCTTCAGGCAAAATCCCATGAACTGCATGATCACGAATGGAGTTCTCCAATCCTTATGCTGGGAATTTGACTCTATAGTATAACTTTGTTCAATGTATACATTCTTGACACAGAACAAGTCTCGATCCAACAAAGTAATTGTATTTTGCCTTCGGATTGGAACAGCTAGGTCTGCAGCTAAACTAGCAAAAGCATCAGCTTCCACATTCTGAGAGCGTGGTACAAACTCAATGAAGAATCCTTTGAATAAAAGGACCAGTTCAACTACCACTTGATGATAAGGAATGAGATCATGATTTCTGACCTCATAAGTCCCTCTAGCTTGATTAACAATCAGTTGAGAATCTCCATAAGCTTCTAGGAACTCAATATCCAGTTGTTTTGCTACTTGGAGACCGATCAATAGAGCATTATATTCTGCTACATTGTTGGAGAATGGCTCATTGAGAGAATAGGCACGGTATATGACCATTTTGTCAGGAGAAACCAAGACGATTCCTACCCCAGAGACAATATTGCCTTTAGGTCCTACTTGTGATGCCCCATCAAAATATAATTGCCATATGTCATTTTTCAAAGTCAGGTTACAATCCACGACTTCATCTGGAATGTCCTCATATAATTTTGATGTTTCAGGTATAGGGTGAGCAGCTAAGAAATCGGCTAATGCTTGACCCTTTATTGATTTCTGAGGTACATAAACCTTGTCATAAGGAGTAAGCAACATCGCCCAGGTGGCCAGCCTGGAATTAAGAATGCTAGGTTTTCTCATCAATACCCGAATGGGATTTATTCTGGAGATGACATGAATAGTCTGTCCTGTCACATAATGTCTTGTCTTTTGGACGGCAAAAACCAAAACTAGACATTCCTTTTCCACAGGAGTATACCTGTGTTCAGCTCCGACCATCATTCTGCTCAGATAATATATTGCTTGCTCATGACCCATATCACTTTTCTGTGCAAGAAGAGCGCCAAGTGATCTAAGGCTCGAACATATAGCAAAAATGGCCTTCCTACTACCGGAGGTACCAGAACAGGTAGGTTTGTAAGGTATTGCTTAATGTCATTGAAGGCTTTCTGACACGCTTCATCCCAAACAAAAAGATATGCCTTTCTTTAATAGACGGAGAAAGGTTGACATCTCCCAGAAAGATTAGATATAAATCTTCTAATATATAATACGACCCTGAAAGCCACGGAGTTCTTTCAGATTACGAGGAGGATGCATTTCAGAATTGCTTTAATCTTATCAAGATCGACGTGGATACCCTGAGAAGTAATGACAAATCCTAAAAATTTGCCACTGGAAACCCCTAAGAAAGACTTAGTAGGGTTCATTTTCAATTGATGCTGGCGCATCAACTCAAATACTGTCCTCAAGTCCTGAAGGTGGTCATCCTTTGATCGACTTTTAACAGCAATGTCATCTATATAGCATTCAGCTATCTTCCGTAGATGTTCTTGAAAGATGTTGCTCATAGCCCGTTGATATGTGGCACCGGCATTTTTAAGACCAAACGGCATAACCGTATAGCAGTAGACCCCAAGGGGTGTACGAAAAGCGGTATGTTTCTCATCTTCTGGATGCATCTTGATCTGATTGTACCCTGAGAATCCGTCCATGAAAGACATGCGTTCAAAACCACATGTATTGTCTATCATGACATCAGTAATTGGAAGTGGAAATTCGTCCTTTGGATAAGCTGCATTAAGATCTCGATAATCTATACAAACTCGGACTTTTCCGTTCTTCTTCATGACAGGAACAATATTGGTAACCCAATCTGGGTTGCTCTTCACGAACAAATCCACATGTGATCAACTTTTTAACTTCTGCTTCAATTGTATCCATCATATCTGGTCTAAAGTACCGTTGCTGTTGTTTACAGGCTTGACGTTAGGTAAAATATTGAGTTTATGAGTTGCAACTTTAGGATCTATGCCTGGCATATCCTCATAACTCCATGCGAAAATGTCAATATATTCTTTGATAAGTTTTATCAACTGTTCCTTTTCATCTTCAGAAAGATTCTTACTGATGAATATTGGTTTGGACGTAGTTCCATCTCAAACATCAATCTGGATAACCTCATCCTCTGTAGGTGGCTGTCGCTGTTCAAAACAGAGTTCCCACTGAGTATCCATCTGTTGAGCCCAAGGATCATTCTCAAATAATTCAGATTCATCATCAGTTTGAACCATATTGACTAAAAATACTTGTCCAGATTCATCATATGAGGAATAAGACACATCAGTTTCACTGAATTGGACTTCTTCTGAATCCGATGATTGCGAAGAGCTAGAAGAGAATTCTTCTTGTATATCGTCATAAAATATGTGGGACGGATCATATCCCAATCCATGACGAGTCTTTTGGTAAAACGGATCACCACGTAATGGTAGTCGTCTACCCTTGCCTTGATTGAGACCTTGCATAGTCTTCAAATCATATCCCATGTTCTGGATAATCTTGATAGATGTTGACTATACTTGTCAATTCGGATTCTTCTCTTGTCTTTATCCTTCAGTTCATCTGCCTGAGCAGGGATATTTCTAGCCAGGCCAAACACAATTTGGCGCTTGTTTTTCTTATCAGACGGAACCACGAAATAAGATTCTTCGTGACGTCTAAAAGTTACGCAAGCTTGTGATGAAGCGGCCACAGGTAGAAGATAAGGAGAAGATGTTATGAACCTTTGAGCATAAGGTCCAACATCTACATGAGGAGGGAAAGAATTTTCCTTATGATCGATGTATAAAGTTTTTCTGGCTCAATGTCGTCTTTATATTGATGACTTTGATTATCAGAAGATAAAGTCATTCTTTCGATAAACTTGACAGCCATATACTCGAAAAGAAAATCTTTATTGATATCAAAAAGTATAGAATGATCAATATTTATATCATTTATAATTTGACTGCTACGCTTCGGATTAATCATCAGTGGACCATTATCTGTCTTCTGCGTAGTTTTGCCAAGATTGACAATCAATGGTGGTTCTGGATCATTCGTACAAGAAGTATGCCCTTTGACCTTGATCATAAAAGGTTAAACTTGGCTCTTAGCAAGAATATTTGTTGATTCCTCAGATGAAGTTTGAGTTCTTCCTTTAACATTGATTATCAGAGGTTGATCATTGACAGATTGGGATTGGATTTGTCCCTTGACTATGATCTTCAAAGGTTGCTCCTCTGGCGGATCTTTATTAATAGACTGATCCTCAGTAGGTGATTGATCTTCAGCCATGTCTGATATCTCTTTCACATACTCTTGTTTATAAAGCCTTGAATCAGAAAAAGGGCTTCGACACCCTTGAAAGGATTGATATCAGCAAACTCAAGTCTTCACAACTCCCTGGGAATCCACATACTTGAAGCATTGGTGGAGAGTTGAAGGTACAATATTATGCTCATGAATCCACGGTCTCCCCAGAAGGATATTGTAGGATACGTCCGAGTTGATAACATAGAAAGTTACTATGGTTCGAAGATCACCAATCTGAATCTGCAGACGAATCTTCCCCAATAGTTTGCTATTGCTAGAGTTGAAACCGACTATCGTAGTACTAGTGTAAGTCAAATCACTAGTAGGAATCCTCAGGAGTCTTAGCATACTCTGAAGAATTATGCTAATTGAGGACCCGGGGTCAATGTAAATCCTGTCAATTTCAGTGGATCTAATATACCCAGTGTAGCACAAAGGTCTGTCATGCTTGTTACGCTTCAACAACATATCTTCTTGTGTAAAGGTGATGTTGGGAATTGCTTCCATCACACTATGACATTGTGGACATGAAACTGGTATATTATCAGGAGTCTTGAGTTGAGCCAAGCATGAATCTGCTTGAAGTAAAGCTTCACTCAAAGTCTCTCTGCTTTCTCTGGAAAGGCGAAGCAACTTAAATAGATAGTCTAGCCGAGTATTGGCCAACTGAGCCAGAATATCAAACTTGTGAGGCTTCATCACCACCCCCTGACTGGAAGCAGACTTCAATGGGACGTCGAAACGTACTGCTTTCTGTTTCCCCTTTTCAACCACAGAAGGTTTAGCCGGAACAGGAGAAGGTTGAGTTGGTAGTGTTTCCACTACGTCTTCTGCTTCTTTAGAAGATCCTTCATAATCTTTGTGGTATTCTTTTCCAGATCTTGTACCAGCAAAAGTTTTTTCCTCAGACTCAGGAGAAGGAAGTACCATATTACAGGATTTTGTCTTCCCTCTCTTAGCCTTCTTCTTGTGTGGATTGTTACGAGGAACTTCAGAACCCAATCCAACAGTAGAATTTTGATTTTGAATCTGTAAAGGAAGTCGTATTCCTTTATCATAATTTAAACCTTCTGCCTTTTGAAAGTCATAACCCATCTTCTTCATGAGATGAACAGATTACTGACTATACAAGTGAGTGGGCAGCGGACTTTTGACAGGTGTTTCAATAGAGGAAGAGGAAGAAGCAAGACCTTCTGTAACCTCAGGAGAATGAAGAATAGATGTCTCTGTAGTTACGGGAGGAGAAGGATTCGGGATACGAGGAAAAATCCCTGTTGGAGCTTTTTCATAAGCAGCGAAGACTTGTTGTGCCCGATATAAAACACTATTCATGGCTAACCACTGCTGATGAGTAAGCTTGAGCTTGTTAGGAGGAGCTAGACTTGGAGGACAGATGTTCAGTCCTTTCAGTCTATCTTCTAAAGGAAGGCCATCCCATAGATGATCCGAGTCATCAGGATCTGGAATAACATGAGAAATCATGTTGCAGGTTTTGACTTTCTTACACTTCTTCTTGGATTTTGAAGTTTTATCTTCATTTTCCAACTCAAGTACTAAGTCAGGATGTACCTACATGATTTCACCATTCTTTAGTGTGAGCGGCAGTAATCTTGCATTTTCTTCTCTGGCAGGCGGGATATTCACGATCTTCATCGTCGCCTTCGGAATTGGAATAATTCCATCTGGGACTTGCTGTGGAGGAAAATCTCTGAACTGAAGAGAAACCATATTGGTTGTAACCGTATGGTCATCATTGGTTAAAGCAATAGCACCACCATTTATCAGCTCTTGGATTTTCTTCTTCAGAACATAGCAAGCACTGGTAGGATGATTAATATATATAGATACAATATTTGGGATTGTCAGTCAGATTCACCTCATTAGGTCTCTTTGGCTCCGGAATCTGAAGTTTATCACTCTTCACCAGACATTGAAATATTCCTGGGATATCACTTTCGTCAAAAGAGTATTCTTCCTTTGGCCTGGAAGATTCTTGATTGTTCGGCATCGTTTTGTTCTTGGAAAGATTGACCATAAGAGTATCTTTTCCCTTCACATTACGATTGCCAGGATTATTACTAGGATTACTTTTCTTTCCTTTATCTTCTGAAGCAAAATCATCCCTGCTTTCGAGCCAACCTACCATTGGTTTCGGCAGAAACTACTGCTATGATAAACGAAGCCCAATCTGAGAATTGGAAACCCGTGAAAACAGCGATGGATGGTCGCAGATTCATCTTGCATGTATCAATCAACGCTGAATCTGGCATACCAGGAGGCATCTTTAAAGTAGCCTGTCGGAAACGTTCGATGAACGTCCGAGTATCTTCTTTCTCCTTTTGTTTGATTTCTATCAAAGAAGACATGTTCATGTCCATACCTCCTTCATAGAAACAGGAGAGAAACATTGCCTTGAATTCGTCAAAAGACGAAATAGAATTAACGGGTAAACTACGATACCAGTCGTAAGCTGAACCCGTCAGGCGCCCGATGAACACTCGAGTGAGAAGAGCATCATTTTTCTTCAAGTGTACAGTCATAATATCAAAGTAATTGATATATTGACTGGGAGATGCTTTTCTATCGAACAAACCATAGATTGTGGCTTGAATTTCGGTGGAAAGGGTACATCATTCCAATGAGGAGGATAAGGTTGCTTGATCCCTAACCTCTGGAGCTGATCTTTGTGCCTCAAAACTTCAAACTGTGCTTTGAGCTCACGTACTGCTTGAATGGCTTCACTGGTTTGAGGAAGCACATTTGATTGAATGGTTGTTGGATGTACCGTAACCCCGACTGGAGGTGGTACATCTTCAGGAATGATGGGATCTGGAGATGCAAAATTTTGATTAACAGCAGGCTCTTGAATATTCAAAGGTATTTCAGCCCCTTGACTATCTTGAGTTTGTGCTGCTACTGGTACTGGTGTTATTACCGTCAGCTGAGCAGTTTGCTGATTCAAATTATCTGATGCATGCTTTGCACCATGTTAAGCATATCTTTCAGCGATTATTCAACGACAGTGAGACGTTGTTCTGTATTAGCAGATGACGTCTCTGGTTCATCTCCAACATAGGATTCAACCTCTCTTGAAGATACAGAAGGATTTGTATAGAAGTATGAATCCACACTATCGGTATCAGACACAAAAGATTGAGTACCCCCAGCTTCTGAATCAGAAGTCTGCAATTGCCTTTGTCTTCTTGATCGAGTATTCTCATATACTCCTTCAAAGGAATCAAGAAGTCTGTTGAACTGTTGTTGACCTGGAGTTTGGGACATGTTCCGTCTCGGACGTCATCCTCTGTTAGTATGAGATGCCATGTTGACTGATGCATATGACAGCTCATGTTTTTGGTCTTCAGCTTGATGTTGAAGCGAATTAAAACTCAATCGATCAAAAACTGACCGTTTTGAAGCCGAACAACAACAATTGATCACAACTTGGTGATATTCACAATGGTATTTTTCTCGGAGGAATGTCACCAGAGATTGTGTATTCTTACGCTTTTGCATTAGCAATTCACGTAATCAGAAGGAGTGGAGGGAGTAGTCTTCTTTATTACATTAGAGGTAGAAAAACGTTTAGTACCCTGCGTATAAAGAAGATTACTGGCAGCATTCGCAGAACCAAATTGAACATTTCTACGCGTTTGGAGTTGTGTGCGTAAATCTTGAGATTTTTTAGCACGAAGGACTCCATTTTCATTGCGTGTAATTTGTAGATTTGGTACTTTGCGTAGAGCAGTATAAGAAGGCTGTTGGTGTAAAACTGAAGTTTTACCAACATCATTTTTACGCTGTATGCGTTTAGACACATTCACATTAGATGTGCAAACATCGTTGTAAATTTTATCTACACTGTCACAGACAGGACTTACCTTTACGCGTAAAACGTAAAAATTGATTATCTACCACGTCGCAGACGGAGATTTTGTTTTACGCGAGGAGCGTAATTTGTGTGTGTCTACCACGTCATAGACAGGAGAATTATTTTTACACTCAGAAGCATTAGAATCTGCCACATTACAAATGGGAGACTCATTCTTATGCCTTGAGCGTAAAACTTGGTTTTTACCCCTGGGCGTAAAACCTGATTCTTACGCAGTGGGCGTAGAACCTGATCATCTACACCGTCACAGACGGGAGACAAATTGTCACACTTAGAGAGCGACGCCGAAGTAAGGACTGCCTCGTTATGAACGGGAGCCCCTACGACAGGAGTGG
>JANAVB010010726.1:0-64799 GCA_029216955.1 Iris pallida
GGCATGCTTTTCGGTGCAAAGCGGATCCAATGGCGGACATCGTTTTTGCCCGAAATTACCGTTTTGCCCTTGTATCTAGAATTGGACTTAAGGACAGGCAATCCTAGCTATTTTAACTATTCTAAGAATGTTGGTAACATTTATTTCAGCTTTCGGAGACAGTTGTGATGACCTGGACTTTCTGACTTATTGATTGGCGATACATTGTTGTTTCGGTGCAACCCCAGGCAAGTATACCTTGCCAATTGTACAGTATAATTTATATGCATGTTCATCATCTTGCTGCGGTTCTTTTTCTTACATTCGTGATTGCTTTATTCATGTCTAGTGCACTTTTCCTGTTATAGTTTCACTTTACATGATTCTAGTTGTCTACACATTCTTGTTCCCTTCTGTTATGACATTTCTATCTGTTACACTATGTTAGTCTCATACGTATTGCTTGATAGAGTCGTCTAGTCCCACACCACGATTTCCCTCGTGATTATAACTTGACTTGACATGACTTGAGTGGGATTTGACTTTGATATTCTATAGATTGTGAGTACTTACCTTGACTACGGTCTATAGGATTTTATACTAGGATTGGCTACCGTCTTGGTTGTGTGTACTTGCCTTGACAGCGATTGAGATACTATAGATTGTGAGTACTTGCCTTGACTGCAGTTTTTATAGCCAGCCATTTCTAGTATGGCATGCCAGTGTCTTAGGATCCTTGTGTTTAGATCTTACGTCTTGGTTCACTTTGTCTCGTGGGATGTCCTTGATTGTTCCTTACTTCTTGTATATTTTACTGTTACATGTTGGCTTGTATATTATGTATCTTGCTAGTTCTCTGAGGACCTGATGATCTCTTCAGGTTTAGCGACTGCATGGAGTTAGTTAGCAGGACAGGATGGTAGAGGATTGCGATGTATGATACAGGTATTACTTGTGATATTCTTTATTATCCTTTCGTGCTTTATATTCAGTACCATGATATACTCTGCTTATTTATAGACTCATATCATTCTTGGAGTCTAATCGAACAATATGCTAATGGCTGTAGACCATGACCCATAATTGTTCATTCTTGTTTATATGATTCTTGTGGATTGAGATATAGTTAGATTAGACATGATACCCATGAACCTGACAGCTTATACATACTCGAGTCGGACTGGAGTCCGCTCGATACGTAGCTGGCTTGCTCACGAGCTCGCGCCGAAAACCGGGTACGGGTCGTGTCAAGTTTTTGTGGTGGCCCATGCGGGTCAGAGCATATCGTATAGGTTACGTAACTGTACGGTACGAGCCTGCACATATGACTAACCTTAGAAATCTCAATCTACTATGCCTTGAAAATTCTCCTAGAAATTCTCTACGTCCTTGAAAATTCCATATTTGCTCTCGAATATACTTCCTGCTTTCCGACCCTTGACTCTCGTCCCTTCCTATTTCTGGTGACGAATGATCGTGCTGTCTAGAATTCATCAGAGATTCTTAAGTTATATTAGTATATTGCTTGGTTTTGAATTTGTTGTTTGATAGATATGGGGGATTAAAGATACCATATATCCTAGATAGCTGTTGATAGTAAGTTAACAACTAGTTGGAAGGTTATAAAGTTTAGTAACCTGTATTTTGAGGAGTATGTGACCAAAGGTGGGTAGAAGTCCTCGAGGCTTCATAGTTACAAAATGATTAGGAGGAGGATATGAACTATTTTTGAGGAATTAATTTTGAGGGGATTAAGTGATAGTAGACTTTGATTTTAAGGCATAGTTATGAATTAGAATTTCGAGGGACGAAATTATTTTTTAAGGTGGGTTAGATTTGTAGCTTCCCTTCCCGGAAAATATTTTTGAAATATTTTTTTATTTTAATAGTGATTTTAGAATTTTATAAATATTATCTAGTTAATTATTAAGGTAGATGATTTTAGCTAGGATTGAGTTTTGAAGTACCAGATGACTAGGATTCATGGCCCGAGCAGTGCAGCGGTGTGCCTTGACTAGTGTATTAGCCGTGCCAGGGAAGGCCGAGCCATAAGTGTGTCCTAACTAGGAAAATTAGGCCAAGTTGCGGCGTGACCACTATAAATACTTAATTATTTATTATTAATATATTTAACTTTTAGGTGACCCGGTTGTACCAACTTGGTTCGGACTGACCCGAACCAAGCCCAAACCCACGTAGTCGAGTAGTATGTTCAGAGACGACCATATAGATGTAGGTGCATTGGTATTATTACCCTAGTGGTTTAGAAAGCAATTTGGAAACAATTGTATATATATATATAGATATTATAATATATATATATATATATATATATATATATATATATATACACACATATTTTGTGCTTGCTATTAGAAATAGTATTTGAGTGATGTTATAGTAAATAATTTCCTTAATACATATGTTGGATTGTGGGATTTATCTAGTATATACATGTGGATATATATATAGGAATATTTCATGATATATGAAAATGGGCTTTTATGATTTATATAAAACAATATTATTTTATTAATTTATATAAATGGGGTGCATATACATTAAGAAACCTATATTGTAATTTTAATTTTTAGAATAGTTTTTATTTAATATGATTCATGTTATATATATATATCTATATATATATATATATATATATCTATATATATATATATAGATATATATATATATATTTATATATATCTATATAATATATATATATAATATATAATATATATATATATATATATATATATATATATATATATAAAGGTATGTATAAAATATATGTGTGTATGTACGTATATAATATATACATATACATATATATAAAATATGTATAATATTATAAATGTGTATGTGTACGAGTATATTCATATCATATACGTGTGTGTGAATGTATACATAAATATATATTGAAAATGTATACGTGTATACATGTATAAGTGAATACGTATACATATATGTGTGTATATATATATTATTATATAATATATATATATATTATATATATTATATATATATATATATATATATATATAAATATATATATAATAAAAGAAATAAGTAAAGGAAAACATTGTGTGAGAAGCAAACCCAGCCCAGCCCTTAACTCCAGCCCTGCCCAGCCAGTTCGGCCCAAGCCCAAAGGATCTCAACAGCAGCAGCAATCCCAGGTGAGAAAACTTAGCATCACAATCCAGCCGATAGGCCGAGCCCCCACACCCGACTACTTATAACCGAATGTACTTACACCGAGAGCAAAAACGATCGACTAAAACCCTAACTCCTAAACATCTTCACCCCCCACACTCGCCACGGCCGCACGCGCACCCTCGGCCACCTGCGCCCACCGTCGGCCGCCGTGTGATGCCGGAAGACACCAGAGAACGGAGAACACTCTGCTTCGTACCAACAAGCCGACAGCGAGGTATGCTACTTTGAACGCCTTTTTCTTCCTGTCCGCTCAATGGTTTTCAAAGCCATAAATTCCTACATGAAGCCTATTAGACCCTCTTCAATCAGATGAATTTTATTCTAGGACAGTATAAACCCCAAAAATCGACCCAAAGTCGATGAAAAAACCGTCCAAAATAGGACAGAGAAACCCAGTCCCGACCCTATTTTGAAGGCGATTTTTCTATCGAACCATTGACGTATTGAGAAATCTAATTAAACAACTTTTTAGACAATATATACATGATCACAACCCATTTGATAGACTCTGTTTTCGTTAGGTATATAGGAAGTTATTCGATTACGAAGTTTACCGAAAAACCCGTTTTCAGAATATTAAAAATCAATAAAATCCCTCGATACGACGTGCGTCCTGCCATTTCGGGCGACGTGGTCATGAACCGAAGGCATCGATAGATGCGTAATGGCTTCGTGGTCGTGTGGGCTTTGACGAAATTCGAATTGGTCTTGTGTGTGCGACGAATTTGATACGTACCCGTCGAAATTTATCATATCGGCCTCTGTGCAAGTTTCTCAATTACTTTATGCACGCTCGTCAGATCGAGAAGAAACTTGTTCCAACAGGATCGTATCAATTTTTTGGTCCTGTACGCCAAGTTTGGTCCGATTCTGAGACAGTTGGTAAAATTACCGTTTTGCGGGCCCCACGATCCGACTCGACAGGTGATTTTGTGTACGGCCAGCCGAAATCCAACTCTGGACATACGGTTGGGTTCGTATCGAAAAAAAAGATCTGTAGACATGTAGTTTGACGACTTTAGAGACCATTGACCCTGGTACGCTTTTCGGTGCAAAGCGGGTCCAACGGCGGACATCGTTTTTGCCCGAAATTACCGTTTTGCCTCTGTATCCAGAATTGCACTTACGGACAGGCAATCCTAGCTAATTTGACTATTCTGAGAATGTTGGTAACATTTATTTTAGCTTTCGGAGACAGTTGTGATGACTTGGACTTTCTGACTTATTGATTGGCGATACATTATTGGTTCTCCGTGCAACCCCCAGGCAAGTATACCTTGCCAACTTGTACAGTATAATTTATATGCATGTTCATCATCTTGCTGTGGTTCTTTTTCTTAAATTCGTGATTGCTTTATTTCATGTCTAGTGCACTTTTCCTGTTACAGTTTCACTTTATATGATTCTAGTTGTCTGCACATTCTTGTTCCCTTCTGTTATGACATTTCTATCTGTTACACTGTGTTAGTCTCATATGTATTGCTTGATAGAGTCGTCTAGTCCCACACCCACGATTTCCTCGACTTGATTATAACTTGACTTGACATAACTTGAGTGGGATTTGACTTTGACATTCTATAGATTGTGAGTACTTACCTTGACTACGGTCTATAGGATTTTATACTAGGATTGGCTACCGTCTTGGTTGTGTGTACTTGCCTTGACAGCGATTGAGATACTATAGATTGTGAGTACTTGCCTTGACTGCAGTTTATAGCCAGCCATTCCAAGTATGGCATGCCAGTGTCTTAGGATCCTTGTGTTTAGATCTTGCGTCTTGGTTGACTTTGTCTCGTGGGATGTCCTTGATTGTTCCTTACTTCTTGTATATTTTACTGTTACATGTTGGCTTGTATATTATTGTATCTTGCTAGTCCCCTGAGGACCTGATAATCTCTTCAGGTTTAGCGACTGCATGGAGTTAGTTAGCATGACAGGATAGTAGAGGATTGCGATGTATGATACAGGTATTACTTGTGATATTTTTTATTATCCTTTCGTGCTTTATATTCAGTACCATGATATACCCTGCTTATTTATAGACTTATATCATTCTTGGAGTCTAATCGAACAATATGCTAATGGGTTGCAGACCATGACCCATAATTGTTCATTCTTGTTTTATATGATTCTTGCGGATTGAGATATAGTTAGATTAGACATGATACCTATGACCCTGACATCTTATACGTACTCGAGTCGGACTGGAGTCCGCTCGATACGTAGCTGGCTTGCTCACGAGCTTACGTTTGAAAATCGGGTGCGGGTCGTGACAAGTCCTGACTAGCTGGTGGGCATCGTCTATTCTGTGACGGAAGTCAGCCGTCTGGTGTGGCTGCTACTGCTGATGTGACTCCAAGATTCGCTCCACTGAGGAAAAGAGGTGTACAGCGTCAACCAATCCCACAGGTGGCTGCTGCTACGGCTGAAGCACCTCAGAAATAACTGGGGTCTGCCTCCAAACAGGTGGAGGTGCTCCTCCAAAAGCTGCAGAGGCTCCAACATGAGTAGGTAGTAGGGAAGCTGCAGTCCCAGGGTCCAATTGAATCGGACGAGAGGTGGCAGACCTCTCGACGGTATTCTCCGGGCCGGAGTGATGAGACCGTGTCTCCATCACCATCCTGAAGACAAATCAAGCAAGGAAATCAATACTGAGAAGAAGCGATATAATCAAAAGAGGACAGTTTATTTCAAGTGGAAGCAATTGTCTGCAAGAATTCAAATGGCAGAAATTTAGATAAGAGTTTTTTCTAAATGTGATTGAGTACCTCAAAACTTATATCCTATATCCTACTGCAGGCTGTAGTGATACTCTAGTTCGAGTACCACTACAAAATCTCACTAGTTGCGACTCTCGAGACCTACATGGGTCGCCACTAAAAATGTGTCAAGACCCGCACCCAGTGTAGGGGTACGAGAAGTGGCTATACCCAACCTACACCGCAGTGTCGACGGTAGAACGCTGTTCTAGGTCACAATCATAAACTAAATACAATATAATATACTCTTCGAACGGAGGACAAAAGACAGAAGGTACAACTCAATCACAATCTAAAGACAAAAATAACACGATATGACAGATATGAAATCTCAAAAGAGAACATTCGAACAGAAGAAAAGTCTAAGTGTCTAAACGACACAACATCACAAACATCCAAAAATAATACAACTATAAAGTCAATACAAATAACATAATAAAAATAAGATAAAGCCTAGCTAATCTAGTCTAAGCAGTAGGGATGAAGTCCTCAGCTAGAACTGGATCCTCTTGTGGGTCCAACTCACAGGTGTCGTCTAGATGGGTTCCATAGTAGGTTGGGTAGAAGTTCTTAGTATCATCTGTAATATTTTCAACAGGTCCAGTCAGGATAAGAGCGAGCACAATACATCTCACGCAGTTTATATCATGGTAGAAAATATAAAGCATGCAAAAGAGTAAGATACATGAACTGTAAGAAGATGTACATTAAAACGAAAGATATTTGTAAACTGGAAATATATACATGATAAGTAAGAAGTGTAAATGACTAGTGATTTAGAGCACAACATGGTTATGTAAACAGGTTAGGTTATACAATAAATGGGACTTCATTATACATGAGGGCACAATGGACATATATAATATTTTATACAATAGGGGATTTGATCCCATAACCATTTTCTACTCACCCTCCACAATCAATACACAAGGATCCAATCAAGTTACGTTACCTATGCAATAGTTTATCCATGGGCTCATGTGATCATGAGAGTATAAGATTACACAAGCGTATACATGAATAGAGGTATACAATGAATACAATATGTTCATGAAAAGCACATGATAATATATATTTGATGTACCCAAGGGGGATAACATCGTAAAAGAAGATCCATATAGTACCAATCCGTGATAATAATCGTGACAGCATCAAGTAAAGTGATCTAGAGCAAAAATATAAGTCCTGACAAGTATGAAACGATCAGAGAATGTACTCGCATGCGATCTGAATATCTGTAAGAATATACTGTCCGAAACGAGGTATTTGAGTCCTATTTAGAGCAACACAAGTTATGATGTATACAAAGGGGTTATAAATGAAGTGTACCATGCCTCTACATGATTTCTAGGTCATTCTAGGCTAAAATTAATATTTGGTCAACTCTAGTCAACAATCTAGTCAACTAGGTCAATCTTAGTCAACTAAGTCAGACTCCAGTCAAGCCAGGTCAATTGGTCACATATTGACTCAATGTTGACTTTTGGTCAACTCTGGTCAAATCTACAAGCCTATAGGTAAACTATACACTAGGCCTATAACACAACCTATAGATACAAATATATAAATACGTACATGTAACCACCACTTTTCTAAAATAAGGATAATTTTGAACTTTTAAAAAATTTTAGTTTTAAATATTAATAATAATGATTTATGGTGAATTTTAATTAATTTAATACTAATTAAATTGGTGTGTTGTGATTTGGGCATTTTCAATATTGTAACCTTAGACCTACTTAGCCTAGAGACTAACCTTGACCACGGGGACCTATCCTATGTGATTAGATAAGCTAATTACCACTTTTTAGGCTAAGGATATTTTGGTCATTTTGTGACTTTTGAATTATTTAGGATTTTGTTTAATTGGTGAATTTTTGATTATTTTAATATTATTTAAATTGATGTATTGTGATTTTGGTCATTTTTTATATTTTAATATTTTGGAAAATTTTATATTTTAATATTGATTTTATGGGATTCATTTAGTCGAGTTTGAGTTTCGTCTCGTTCCGACTTGTGTTAGTGATCCGGGTAGCTTAGACTCTAGATGGGACCCCAAAATTAGTTAGTCATGGCCCACAAATCCCACTAATTAAGTTAGTAAGTTTAGACTAATCCTACTTTTTAGATTGATTAAGTTAGAGGCTTAAACATAACCATTTTGATCCCAAACTTGAACCTAACTTAAAATTAACCAAGAGGGATTAGTAGGGGCCTTATTGGACTTCCTCCAAGGCCCAAATAGAGTTTAATGGCAGCCACCTATAGGTAGGGTTAGCCTCCATTCTTTCATTCATACTTGACTTATTTTATTCACAAAGTGTTTTTCCCCAAATTAGAGAGCTTTCCTCTTTTATTTGATCTCCAAATCCTTACATCCCTCTGTTAAAACTTCCATCCAACCTTCTCATACGACCAAGGAAGGGTGCTAGCAAAAATTTGGAGCAAAGTGCAAGGAGTGTCCTTTTTGGAAGATCTTCGTGCCGGAAGCGTGTCCTTGAGAGTATCATTGGGATTCTACTCCCAATAGGTAAAACCAACCCTCTAAATTAATTTTCTATGCATATTAGTTAGTTTTAAATCCATAAGATCCACCTTCATGCATGTACCCCCTTTAGATTCAAGTTTGAGGCCATTTGAAGCTC
Organism: Iris pallida; assembly: GCA_029216955.1. Taxonomy (NCBI): domain Eukaryota; kingdom Viridiplantae; phylum Streptophyta; class Magnoliopsida; order Asparagales; family Iridaceae; genus Iris; species Iris pallida. The sequence goes on from JANAVB010010726.1 coordinate 8,603, forward strand.
TCTTGAGGATTTTAGATATGTGTTTTGTGTCCTACATGATAGATCCCAATTAGGACACTCCATGTGTTTGGTTTGTTGCCTAATAGGATTAATTGTGTTTTAAATTAATTTTTAAAATGGTTAGATAGTAGATTGATCTTAGTTAGGATGGTTAGAATGAGTTTCATTTGGATACTTATGTTGGTATCCAAGTATCTTGGCCTGCATGTGTTACTTTTGCCCAAAATAATCTAAATTCGTCATAATATTCATCCACGTTTTTAGTAACCATAGCAACTTAAAAATGCCATAACTTTTAGCTCAGAACTCCAATTAATATTCTGGTTTTTTGAAAAGAACCGTATCGAAGTTAGCTTTCCAAATATATATTTTAATAAGCCAAAATCATTCTAGAACTTTCTGTAAAACTATTTGAGTGTCAGATGTCCGAAAAATAAATGCGTTTCGATGTTTTTGCGATTCCGGGAGCTTCCGAACATGAAAATGCGATCAGTTTAAAATTTCAAAAAGCTAACACGAAGGGCTACGACATACTTTAATCCTAGAATTTAGTGAATAGGTCTAATAGGTGCAGTATTAATTTTAAGTAAAAAACTGACTATACGACATGGACATTTTGTGTATCCTATGAGCCTATATAGTATGGATATCATGTGAATGTAGGTATCATATGTTGTCAAGAATATATATGATATATATATATATATATATATATATATATATATATATATATATATTATTGTTAGGTAATATATGTTAGTATAGTGTGTGTGTGTTTCAACGAGATAAGGATGTGTGTGGTTAGTAGAGAGAAGTAAGATTGATGGAGGATATGTGCTAGTGTGTGTTTGATGTTGTATAGATGGTAGTGTAGTGTGTGTGTTGTGAAGGTGAGAGAGTTGGGAGGATCATGCCATCCTATTTGACTTGAGGTTAGTGTGGTTTGGTGAGTGATTTGTGTTTTCGTTGAGTGGTAGTGTGTTTGTATATAGATGTGTGTGGGTGTGTTAGAAGAGATGGGGTGGATTCGGTGTATGTGTTTGGGTGTGTGTTAGTATTGTAGTGGAGAGGGATTTAGATATTGTATGTATGTATATGTTAGTATGTTAGTGGTTATGTTATAGTCTATGTAGAGGTTAGAGGTATCTTAGAAGTTAGATAGTGATATCTTGTATAAGTTAGATAGTTAGTTGTGTTAGTCTATGTTATTGTTAGTTAGAGATGACAAATGTTAGTTGGTTAGATTTAGAGATGAATATATATAGATATATGTTATGGTTAGATATTAGTTAGTGTATGTTAGTTGTGTTAGCTTTCTAAGTTAGAATAGATGGTTAGAAGTTATATGTTAGAGTTGGTTAGTATCTTGTATTAGAGATATAAGTTAGGATATAGAGTGATATCTTGAGATACGATAGTGGTATCTTAGGATATTTTGGGTATTTGCCTATTACCTTAAGGTAATGTATTTACCTACAAGGTAAATGGGACTTACCTACAAGGTAGAGGGTTTACTTTATACTAAGGTATTAGATACTAAGGTATTGTTTATCTAATATTTTAGGGTAGATGGTTAGAGGCTAGATATTTAAGGTATTAGTATTAGAGGTTAAGGTATTAGTTTCCAACTAAGGTAATGGTTTACCTTACCTTAAGGTAATAGTTTACCTACAAGGTAAGGTATTGGATTTACCTTCAAGGTAAAGGGGTTTACCTAGATATTATAGGCTATATGTTAGATATTAGTTAAGATGCTATGTTAGTACATTAGATAGTTAGATATTTGAGGGGTATCTCGGTATCTCATGATACCAAGTTAGTATCTTAAGGTAAATATGAATTACCTTTACTTTCAAGGTAAATGATTAGTTTACCTTATGACCAGGGTATGGTATCAAGATACCAAGATAAGGTATTAAAATATCAAAGTAAGGTAATAGGATACCAAGATAAGGTGTTGGAATACCTTAGCAAGGTATTGGAGTTGCATAGGGTAAGGGCAAGGTAAGGGTAATGTATTTGTTAGAGGCTAAGATAATTTACCTAAGTTAAGGTATTGGACCCAAACTAAGGCATTGGTATTGGGATACCAATATGACCAAGATATAGGGTATCTTGGCAGGTAAATATTAGGAATAGTATGCTTAGGCTAATTTTGACCTCGGTTGACCAAGTTTGACCGCTTTGTCCAAAACTCAACTATAAGTCAATACTTGGCCTAAAAATGTCTAAAAGTTGACCAGAGTTGATCAGTTGACCAAAAGTCAACTGTTATTCAATATTAGCTTAGTTAGACCTAGAGTTGAACAGAGTTGATAAGAGTTGACCAGTTGACCAAAAGTCAACTGCAAGTCAACCTTTGACCCAGTTTGACCTAGTTTGACTTGGTTTGACTTTCTGTGACCTAGTTTGACCTAGTGTGACTCAGTGTGACCTAGTTTAAGTTAGTTGGACTGAGATTGACCTAGATTGCATATCATACATTAGAAAATTATGCGTAACACTGTTAAACCCTAATTAACTTACAATATCTCATCTTCAGGTCTGTGAGATCACTCTGAGCATCGACCCTACTTGACAGCTTAGGACAGCAGGCGAGTGCATTCTCTGATAGTAGTTCCTTGTCTTGATATCTTCTGTATCCGATTCTGTTATAGTATTTTAGTTGATTCTTGTCACGATGATGCACGGACTAGTATACGTCGGATCCTGGCATAGGATATCATTCCTGGACTTTCTTGGTATATTGGTACATTGTTCGATCTTGTTTCTTGTACTTGTATAGACACCAATTCCTGAGGGAGATTAGCTACCCTCTTGGAGAATCCCGTGTCATGATGTGCTATGTCCGGATCCATATACTATTCGAGGATGGGGAGTTATTATAGGTTATGTGATCAATACCCCCATGTCACTATTTCTTGTGCTTGCGTCACCCTCACTGTACGTAGGGTGTAGCGAGATCTTATATTTCTTGCGCTCGCTTTCCATGTTGGCCGGCTTGACCCTTCTTGAGATTTTCCTGTGATAGCCGGTCCCAATGGAAAGCCTGATCTTAACCCAAGGCGATCACATATGCTATAATATCTCAAGGTATATTTTATGTTTACATTATATATCAGATATTCCTGTACTATTCTACTTTTCTGTACGTTACACCCTAACATGATTTCCAGTTTATATATCATGTTTTACTTACAGTCTTGATATATCATCTTGTATTCCATTATGATTGTCTTTTACAACATTTGTCAATACTATAGAACTGTTGTTGGAGGTATACTTGCTCATTTTCCTGACAGGATAACCGTTGATGTTTACAGACGATATGTTGGCTGATTGCTCTATCTTTTATGGGTATGGCTAGGATATCGATTTTGATGAGACATTACCCTTGGTGCCAGTAGAGGATTTACCTCCTGCTTAGACTGTTAGATAGATTTGACTGGACTGCGTTCCAGCTAGTATTAAGACTTATGTTATATGCTTTATTTTGGATTCTTATGTTATATCTTTAACTCTAAATTGAGTTGCGAATTTGCACCTTGTTCAGTTCATATATTTCTATCATATCTTTATGATATTCGTGCCTATCTTCCTTAGATGTCTTGTGATTAAGGTGAGATTATATACCTCTATTCGGAGATGATATACATATATATTTTGTCTAGATGCTATACATTCTAGTAGACCTATACAGCGTTCTACCGCCGATTCTGCGGCGTAGGCTGGACGTATCCACGTGCTTATGCCCCTAATCAGGGTGTAGGTCGTGACACATTTTTGTGGTGGCTCATGCAGGTCAGGGTCGCAACCAATGTGATTTTGTAGTGGTGCTCGACTTAGAGTGCTGCTACGAGCCTGCAGTTAGGATATAGGCTATGTTATTATTATAGAAGTTACTCAATAACAGTTAGGACTGTTGAGAGATTCCTGGGATGACCCTTGAGAATCTTGTTGTGAAATTCAATTTGAATTCCTTTCCTCTTATTTCTATTTCACCTTTACTACTTGTTTTTGAGTTGGATTTTGATATAATCATTGTTGATTTTGATTTTCATATCGAGATGAATGTTATGTCCTGAGTTACGTTATCTTTTGATGACATATGTTGACGAAAATAATAGAGAAGGTAATACGTCTACTTGGTTATGTAACCTGGAGTTTATCGCATCTATATTAGCCGGCATGGCAGAAATGTAGAGACCTGACTTCGGATGTACATATCTTGGTTATGAGATTTGGGATTCCTCGCAGCTATACTAGTCGGCATAGCGAGGATTCCAGATGACATGAATATAGAGGTGCATGCCCCAGTTATGGACTCTACCGTGTATCGCAGCCTTCCTTACTAGCGTGGCGAGGATTATGAGTATCATTATTTTGGACAGACGTATATGATTATCAGATTGTATCTTGAGAAGGGTCCTAACATTTCATCTCTATCATTTCATTTATGTTATTATAGATTTTGTTCCATCCTGAATTAGCTTAGGAGTAAGGATACTTCCACTTCTGTAGACCAGGTCCTTGTAGACTCTCATTTTATTATAGGTTCTTTGTAGCGTGATGGCTTGGTGATTTGAAGTTGGTTTGTGTCCTTGATTAATTATGTTAATAGTTTAGACTATGGTTAGGAAGTAAGGTGTATGGTTTGATAATTAAATATAGATGAGAACCCTAGAGTGATTGATAAGTATTAAGATAGGAGGTTCACCCAGAACCAAGATAGGAGGAGTATCCTAGTAGCCAGAGACAAGGTATCTCAAATGTTATAGAAGTTTAGGCACCAAAACAGTTTAGTGACTAGTTGGAGAAGAGGCATGAACAACCTAGTATAGGGGTACCATCCTAGTATCATATAGAGGAGTTAGTGCCTTGTGTACACAGTAACCAGACTTGGGTAGACACCCTGGAGAGAGTATTCTATATAGACGAGTGTTCTTCCGTGACTTTGATTTCTGGAGCGTCAGAGATGTCAATCTCTGGAAACTTCCTTCATGAGTTTGTAGTAGACAAGATTATCTTCATTTTGATATATTATGTCCCAGTCAATTTTCCCTTGTACTATTTTGTATCGCAACTTCCGGATCAATTTAGGCCATTTGACCATTCCTACTTTATTTATGAGTACAATATGCACATTGACATGACTTTTAACTTAGGAGCACAAGACTAGTTGTTTTCTCAAAACCAACTTTATATACATGATTTAGACATGACACCCTACACCCATGACCTTCGTGTCCCACTCAGACATACCATCTTGTGCTTCATTTTTGTCGCATGACTTTCCTGACCAAGACCCAATCTTGATTAACCCCACGGAGTCACTTTTATTTTCGACTCGAATTAGAGACACCATTTTGACCTAAATCTGTCGACCCAAAATATGAACATGACCCACATTAAGCCTACTACCCACATTTTACTTGTTGATCTTGTGTATTGCAAGATAAAAGTTTTGACCTTGATTGTTGGGGGTTTAACCTAGAAGGAGTATGACCATCTTAATTTCGAGGACAAATTTTTTCAAAGAAGGGTAGATGTTTAACCACCACTTTTCTAAAATGAGGTTAATTTTGAACTTTTCTAAAATTTTAGTTTTAAATATTAATAGTAACCTTAGAACTTTCTGTGCTTGCGTCACCCTCACTGCACGTAGGGTGTAGCGAGATCTTATATTTCTTGTGCTCGCTTTTCATGTTAGCCGGCTTGACCCTTCTTGAGATTTTTCTGTCATAGTCGGGCCAAATGGAACAGCCTGATCTTGACCCAAGCCGATCACATAATGCTATAATATCTCAAGGCACATTTTATGTTTACATTATACATCAGATATTTCTGTACTGTTCTACTTTCCTGTACGTTACACCCTGACATAATTTCTAGTTTATATATCATGTTTTATTTATAGTCTTGATATATAATCTTGTATTCTATTATGATTGTCTCTTACAGCATTTGTCAATACTAAAGAACTGTTATTGGAGGTGTACTAGCTCATTTTCCTGACAAGATAATTGTTGATGTTTACAGAGGGCATGTTGGCTGATTGCTCTACCTTTTATGGGTATGGCCAGGATAAAGATTTTGATGAGACATTACCCTTGGTGCTAGTAGAGGTTTTACCTCTTGCTTAGACTGTTAGATAGATTTGACTGGACTGCGTTCCAGCTAGTATTGAGACTTATGATATATGTTATATTTTGGATTCTTGTGTTATATCATTAACTCTAAACTTTGTTTTAACTTCGCACCTTTTCTAGTTCATGTATTTCCATCATATCTTTATGATATTCGTGCCCATCTTCCTTAGATGTCTTGTGATTGAGTTGAGATTATATATCTCCGTGCGGAGATGACAGGTACATATATATTGTGTCTAGATGCTATACTTTCTAGTAGACCTATACAACGTTCTACCGTCGATTCTACTGCGTAGGCTGGACGTACCAACGTGCTCATGCCCCTAATCAGGGTGCGGGTCATGACAATACATACTTGCATTCATGTATCCACACATGCATTGCATTCATGTACCCACACATATATTGCATTCATGTACCCACATATTACCTACATGGATACATAACATACATGTATACATTCATACATGCTTACATTACATACATGTATACATACATACATTACATACATACATATTTACATACATACATATATACTTACATATTATACACATGAATACATTACATATTTGCATATATTTATAGATGTAGAGAGAGGGAAAGGAAAATCAAACATAGGTGAGTGCTAGTGTATGTGAAGCATGGTGAGTGAGTGCAAGAGAATGAAGTGGCAGCAGTATATAGTGTCTCTCAGGTTTTCACAGTTACAACAAACTCAGTTTGAAATACATTTTCAGTTTAGAATAACATTTGATATTAAGTGAACTTGGCATAAACTCAAACATAGAGTGAACATTTACGAAACTAAACCACATATCAACCCAGTTATATACATGACTTTACAGTTTATTTGCATTATAAAATCACAATTTTCATCTAAGTTAACATATAAATTTCAGTCCCTATTCTCAGTTTTCACTATTATACTTCAAACTCAGTTCACAAATTTTCACATGTTAGACAAAAACCCAACTCAGTTTATAACTAAAACCCAATCTCAATTTATGTGAAAAAAAACTCATTATGCATGTATCAAATTGATTCTCAGGTTCACATGTACTCAGTGAACTTATAATTCAAAACGAAACCTCAGTTATCATTCAAGCTATTCTCAGCTTCAACACAAAAACCAATTTCAGTATACTTACATCAACCAACTCAATTTTGTTGCATATCCTAAAGAAATCTCAGATAACATTAACATATGATCTAAGGTTAAATCGAGTTGTTCTTAATTAAAATTCAACAATTTAACATGTATTTAAATTTAACAAACTGAAAATCCCTAAATTATAACCCAGTATCAGAGTTTACTATCCCGATACCAAAACAACCCAAAATTGACAATCAAAAACTAATTAATAACACAAACTAGTAGTGCACGAGTGTGTGTCACATGTTAGCATGTCAGAGGGATGCATTCGTGTCCACACAAGTGGACACGAAGTGTCCAAAATGAATTAAACACACGGTACAAATATGCCCAGAAACTGCCTCGTGTGGCAAGCTCAAGGCCTCGTGGACACGACACAGTATTCCAGAGTCCTCGTGGTTGTGGACACGTGTTCGCCAGGTATAGGGCTAGGGACACTAGTGTCTGACACGCATCCACAACGTGTCCACGAAGGACACGAACGGCGTATCAGTACTCGAATCCCGCGCGGCTACGCGTAGGCAAAGATCGGTGCGATCGAGATTTCTTTCGATCCACTCGATGGATTTGCCTCAGACATGGGGATCACTCTGTCAGTGAGTGCCCCTTCATGTTCCTAAAATTTCAGGTTGAACGTTGTCGTGTCGTGTCCTACAGGACACGCGAGCAGCAGGGGAGCATAGTACCCCCCTGTACCGTGTCCAGCACGCATGTTCGTGTCCAATTTGGATACGAAATGCTCACCACAATCTACTCAGTCAAATACAAAATTAATCCCCATATATAGGGCTACATATTCATGAAAATAGTTTTAAAAATGGTGAACAAATGATTGGTTTAGGCATTTCATCAAACACCTATTTAAAAATACCGACGTGTTCGATACGCATACTAAATGGACACGAGATCCTACTAATCTCACTCTACAGCTAGGGGACACCTAGATGGATGAAACTATGGAAAAAAATCAGGAATTCATTAGGGTTTGTAGTATTTTATCTATTGAGAGTTCAAACTCAATGAAAAGGCTCCTAAGTGAGTTGTTCCCTCCATAAGCTATGGCCAAATGCTCTTCAAATTCTTGCTAGCAAGCCTCCACTAGCCTCCTCTATTGAAATGAATCTTAATGCAAGATAGTAGCCCCAATTTGGGATCAATTTGGATTAAAAGGGAGAAATTGGGGAAGAACTAATTAGGGTTTCTCTGTAGGTGTTAAAATAGGCAAGAACAAACATATGAAGATACTTATAGGGGGGATACTCCTAGGGCCGGCAAAAAATAAAAATTAGGGTTAGGTTTAGATGTAGATGGGAGGCTATGGCTTCTCCACATAATTCAAGTCCAATCAATGGTTCAATTTAATCCTAAGGCTTTCTTTCTACAAATATCTTAAGGGAAATATCCTACTACAATAATATCTAGATATTCCTAACGTTGTCATGATGGAAGCTTCTAATCTAATATCTAGGCTCATGACTAATATCTAGGTTAGGGCAACTTCTAGGTTTAGGCTTAACAAATAGATTAGCACATAATTAATTAATCAAAATTTATTTTCATTAAAAGTCAAAAATGACCAAATTACCCTTAGGCTAAAAAGTGGTAATTTGTAATTCTAATCACATGACTAGGCTTCCATGGTCATGGCTAGTCTCTAGGCTTAGCAATTCTAGGGTTGCGCTAGTTAACCATCAAAATCATAATTAAATTTTTTAAATTGTATTAGTTTAATTAAAATTCACCAAAAATTATTAACATGATTAAATCCTAATATTGAATAATCAAAATTATTAAAGTTCAAAATTACCCTTATTTTAGAAAAGGGAGTGTTACATTCTTAGGATCGAAATTCATCGTCCATTTGGACACCCACATTGGAGCTTGCACGATGTTCCAAATTTCCTTTGAACGCAAGTCTCAGATAATTCTCCTCCAGGGAGGGCCGGAGAAGTAGGTATTAGTTGTCGATGATGCCCACAAAAATTGGGTCAGAGAAACTCATTTTACCTAAGACCCCCCGTACGACATCAACCTGTAGCACCCAGTTTCCCAAATGAGGGTAATTTTAAAATTTCGTGTTTATAATTATTTTAATAATGATATTTAATTTATGATATGATTTTTGCTGATTTTAAATCATTTTAAAATTATTTAAATCAATGACTTGTGGTTTTGACGTTTTGCTAGTGAAACCCTAGAGACTGTTTGACCTAGAGCCTAACCATGTGATTATGATATTTTAATGTCATTTTTGGCCTAAGGATATTTTTTTTGTATTTGACCTCTTTGAATTATTTTGATATTATTTTATTATTTATGATATTATTTTGGGGTTATTTGAGTCGGGTTCGAATTTCAACTCAATCCGACTTGAAACGGGGACCCGGGGGGTAGTTTGACTCTAGTGGGACCCAAACACTAGTTAGGCATGGCCCACATGATATTAATTTTAGTCCACATGATAGAAATATTTTAGTTAGAGGTTAGACTAATTATTATGGATAAGGTTAGTGTGATTAGAGACTTTAGAATGACTAATTTAGCCCCAACCAATTAGCCCTTTCCTAATACTCATAGAATAGGTTAGTAGGGGCTTTTGGACTTTTCCTAATAGGACAAAACCACCTTTATGGCCAGCCACAATAAGGATAGGGTTGAGCCTCCCATTTGTCATTATCCATCTATTTTTCTCTCTCTTGTTCTTCCCCAAATTCCTAGAGAGCAATCCCTAGCAATTTCTCCACCAAATTCTTCCATTTCACCACCAAATCTTCTTCTTTCCTTCTCCATTCTAGCCAAGGAGGAAGCTACCCAAGTTTGGGAGGATTCGGAGCTCGTTCGTGTCCTTTTGGAATCTCTACGTGTCGGTGTCGCTCCTGAAAGGTTTTTCTTTGATTCGATCTACCGGGAGGTATAAATCCCTTCTCCTTTTCATTTCCTCACGCATATAGGTCTATTTTGAACCCATAGAAATGACTCCCATGGTTGTATCTCCATTTGTGTCCATTTTGTGTCCATTTGGAGGTCATAGGAGTGTCCTTCGTGTTGTGGATGTGTTCATGTTACATATATAGATTTATATATATATATTGTAATGAGAATGTATCTATATTTATATATGTAATAAATGTTCATGATGATTATATAATCAAGTTTGTGAGTGTGGTTCCTCATATTATTATTGCTATTATTGTTGTGGATAATTAGGATATATATTGTGTATTCTTTTGGCTCAAACTATCTAAATCCGTCATGATTTTTATCCACGTTTTTAATTTCAGCCCTAACTTAGAAATGTCATAACTTCTAGCTCAAAGCTCGGTTTAATCTCCCATTTTTTTTAAAAGAAGCGTATTGAAGTTAGCTTTCCAAAAACATATATTAATAGGCCTAATTCTTTCTGTAACTTTCTGGAGAATTATTTGAGTGTCAGCTGTACGAAAGACAAATGCGTTCTCGGTGTTTTCGCGATTCCGGGAGTTTCCGGAAACGAAAATGCGATCCATTTGAAGTTTCGGAAAGCTAACACATAGATCTATAACATACTTTAATCCTAAATTTTAATTCATGCTGAGATGGTACAGTATTGATTATTAGTATGAGTTATTATTCGGCATATGTATTTTGTGCACCCTTGTGTGTAATATAATGTTCTATTTAATTTTAACCCATGTTAATGTATATATATTATGCAATTAAATAGAGAATGCAAGCATGAGTAAATGGTTAAATAAATGATATATGAGGTGATAATGTAAGCATGTATAAGTATGGCTTGTAATGAATATGTAGGTTCCATAGTATGTAATGTATGGTGCATATAGTGGTGCAAGAGAATAAATGAATGATGAATAAATGCAAGCATGAATGTAATGTAATAATAGATGTAATGTATGCAATATACAAGTTAATGAGATGTAATGTTCTATGTTAACACAAATTCTATATTACCTCATGTACCCCCTAACACTATGTTGACACTATCACACTTGACACATTGTTCACTTACACTTTGACACTCTTGATATGTATACACTATGTATGCCTATTTAACCCTCACTTGCCCCTTTGCTATGTTCATATACACACACATAGCCTCTTAAATAAGTATTTATGAATATAGTTAACTTAGCTTGTATGTATATTATATATATGTTAGCATATTGTGTTGTAATATATAAGTTTATATAACCATTTGAAATGCCATGATTATAGACCTAATGTTGAATACCAATATATGCATGTGTATATATGTGTAGACATATATAGTTTAAAGTAATAGATTACCTAGTGTATATCCAATGTGAATTCTTGCCTATTTGAGTATTGAATAATTGCATGCTATATAGAGTTGGGTGTATGTTGGCTTGTATAGCCTTGTATTGATGTGTGCTTGCTAGGATAAGTCTTGGTTAGGCCTAGTAAGACTTGCTGGGTTAGGACATGACCTAGTTTGACCTAGTTTGACTAGTGCAGTTGACCAGAGTTGACCAAGGGTTGACTTTGGCCTAATTTGACCTAGATTCATGTAGAATGCATTGTAGTGCTTTATATTACCCTTCTGGACATATTGTGACTTGTGCTGTTCTAATTAGGAGCCAGACACCTCTCCTCGGACAGTATCTTTACCTTGGACATTCAGATATCAGGCGAGTACATTCTCTGATCATTTCATATCCTGCTTAGAATTATATTCCTGCTTTAGATTACTATACTTGATGCTGTCACGACATTATCACGGATTAGTACTATATGGATCTTCTCATGCGATGTTATCTCCCTCGGGAGTATCGGGTACATTGTGTCATGTGCGTTTCACTTTCATCATGTACTCCTGTGCTTTCATTTTACATGTGCACTCCTATGAATCTTGTACTCTCATGTTCACGGAGCCTCCATATATACTATCATGTGCACCTTATATGGGCCCCATGTGATATCCTGTGCAATAACATAACCTGTTTAGATCCTTGTGTATTGATTGGGGATACGGGGGAGTGCTAGTAGTTGTGTGAACAATTCCATTGTAGTGTAGATCCTGTGCACCTCGATATCTTATGCAAATCTGTCCTGTTCACATGTGCTATCTCGTACTCTGACTCACTAGCCACTGTTAGTTCTCTATTTATAGTAGATATTTCTGTTACAGTTCTCTCTCTTGTTTAAATACTGTATTTCTTTAGATCCTGTATTTTACTCTACTGTATGATTATATTTTCTAACCTGCTATGATCTGTTGAGATGTACTGTACTCGTTTCTGTCCTGACTGGACCTGTTGATAAATTTTACAGATAGCCTGGAGGTTGCCTGCTAGCCTAGAGGAGACAGTAGAGGTTTCATAGATAGCTAGAGTTTTTGCTTATAGTTTATTTTCAGTCATCTTGAGTTGTTTTTATGGATTACTGTATTTGGGTTTTGAGATGTATTCTGAGTTTGTACCTTAGACACTTAGACTTCTATCTGTTGTATCTCTTTTTGATTTCATGTTTTATCTATCTTCCTTTATGCTCTACCTTAGATGTGATTGAGTTTACATTCTGCTATGTCACCCCCATTCGGGGAGTATAAACTGTTTAGTCTTATACTGTTAGATGCATTGAGACCTAGGACAGCGTTCTACCGTCGACACTGCGGCGTAGGCTGGGCGTTGTTACGTTCTCGTGCCCTAACTCTAGGATGCGGGTCGTGACACATTTTTAGTGTTGGCCCATGCAGGTCAAGTTTGTGTAGTGGTATTCGAACTAGAGTACCACTACAGCCTGCAGTAGGATTAGGATATATTTTTGAAGATACTCAATCACAATTAGGATCCCTTGAGAGATTCCTGGGACGACCTTTGAGAATCTTGTTTAACTCCGATTTGAAAACTCTTTTCTTTTTTCTTGATTTGATTTATCTTTACTTTCTGCTATTGAATTTGATTTTGATGGATTATTATTGAATTTGAGTTTGTATTTGTTGATTTTGATGAAGATTGTTGAAATTTGAATCTTGATGTTAGCTATAGCATCCGAGTTTGTAGTTATATGATTTGAAGGATTTTGTTCTTTTCTGAATTTTGATATTCGTTGATAAATTTGATTTTTTTGGTATTCATTGTTGATTTAATTTAATTTTTGGCAAGATGAAATTATATGGGCTAGGTCATCTAAGTTATGGAAATCTTGTCTTATATAGTCACATTAGCCAGCATGGTGAGGACATATAGTCTGATTTTAGATATATTTCTCGGGTGTGGAAATTTAAAGTTTTCGCAGCCAAGCTAGCGGCATCGCAAAAATGTTAAATACCATGATTCTAGAGGTATGTGCATAAGTCAAGGACTCTGTGATTATCGTAGCCTTGCTCACTAGTATGACGAGGATTTATAGTACCATGATTTTGGATAGACGCATATGATTATCAGATTGTACCTTAAATGTTTTCGAACATGTTTTTGCTACTTTTGTTTCAGTCATTCAAAAAAAAAAGAGAAGGAATTATTGTTGTTTTGTTTGTTTTGTTTCTCATTGTTTACTTAGGATGTAGCTTTAGCTATTTTTATAAACCTTGTGTAACTTCTTACAAAAATTTATTTCTTCTTAATACAATAAACCAATGATTTTGCTAGGCCTTATTTTGGATTTGGTATTATAATTCTTGTTTCAAAAAAAATGGGTCCCTCTTTTAAATAGATAAGCAGAACAGATTCTATTATTATTCTTTTTCTGCTAATATTTTTACTACCATCATTCCTTGTCTTATATACCTGTCCTGATTATATCAATTCCCTATCTCGTATATAATTTTGTCAGCTATACCTTGACAACTCTTGAATCTTTATATCATTTTGCCTGAGAAATGTTAAGGAAGTGACGTAAATTATGTAGCTCAGAGAAGACGTAACTGGTTATTTTATGATGATCTAAAGGAAATCAAATGTGGAGTGTTCCATATGGAAACTTGAGATAGAAATGTGGTAAAAGTCTCGAATAGAATAAGGAGATGTATACTGCCAATCTCGAAACAATTACAATTAGAGAAATTTTGGGGTTATGAGATTGTTTATATGTGTATTCAAAACTAATGAGGATATCAGAGGTCAACCTAGTTTTGAGAACTTAGAAAATCTTGGTTATTGATTCTGGGGAAAACTTTTACTCTGAGGCTATGTAGAAGGTTAGTAATGGAAAAAAGAAGTTAATTGTGTTTAATAAGGATATTAAACAAGATGTTGCGAGGAAATGACTAGGGATAGAGAGAGCACAAAGTTATGGAAGTTTAGAGATTGTTGTGAAATATTTTAGGAGAATAATATTCAAGGATATATGTCGAAGAAAATACGGAAGTTGATTTTATGATGAAAGATAAGTTTTGTAAGGCCTAGAGATTTAAATTAAATAATACGAGGAGAACAATTTGAACAAGTTCAAGGAATTCATAAACGGAATTTAGAGGTTTTGGGTCAAATTTAAGACAAGGTGAAAGAACTTGGAAATTTAAATAAATAGTTAATATTGATTCCTAAATGTGAGGGTTGTACTTCAAGAGTGATATTTGAAAATTGGGAATTGCCTACTGTAGTCATGGTAAGGGTTTAAGTAAAGGTTAAATTTTCATATGGAGACTGGTGAGGTAAAGATTTGATTGGCAAGTTATGACCAGATAAACTTAAGAGTATCAGAAGTAGATGACTAACTCGATCTTCATTATTTTTGTGCATTAATTACCACCTCTTGAACTCCCACTTTCTAATTGAGATCCTTGACGTTCCTTATCGTGACTTTGATATTCGGAATGTAATACTAGCTGTTACCCTCCAACAAATCTTATATGCAAGACCTAGATGAACTCACCTTCGTGTAGGTATATCATGTCCCACTAAAACCTGTCTTCTTGTACTCTATTTTCTTGATATGATTTTCTGGTCAACTGGCTAAACTATAACCTCTACCATTATACTAAATTTTTTCTTATTTCAATTAGAAATCCAGCCTTGACTCAATTCTTTCGACCCGACATGTGATGGTGTTCTGCTTGTTTTCTTAGATGCTTAACCTTGTACCTTATCTGATTACTTGACCCGTTGGTTAAGAAACTTGGACTATGTAATTTCTTTCATCATTACCACCCTTATATCTTGTGCTGCTAAATTAGCCTTAGTTTTGCAAGCTTATCTATTTTCGAGCTTGGTCATGACATATTTTATTGGGTGGCCACCCACTAACATATTGTCTAACCAGAACCGGTACATGATGGTTTGATCAACCTATTGCACTTTGGTTCATTTTTTTTATGTATCAATCTACGAGAATGGAGACATAGTTAAACTTGACCCTAGAGTCTCATTCGCGACAGCCTTGACAATTCTCCTTGAAATCTTTTCATCGCCTATGAACCTCGTATTCGTACTCAGTCGAATTAAATTTAATCATGACCTGAACCTCCATCATTGGATGCTCGTGCTCATACTTTGAATTTTATTGATTTCCCTTCTTGCCCAAATCTCGTTTTATCCCGAAATTGATCAACTTAGATCGTGTCAAGACAAAAATCTATTTGTGATTTGTTGTGCCTAAATTTTTAATTTTTGCCATTTTATGGAATAGTAACCTTTTAATAATTTCTTAGTTGCTTGTTAATGACCAATTTTCATATAGGATGGTAGACAGCCCTACAACCTTGATGATTGTTGTTCCCTTACCTTCCCAATTAGGACACCCTAGATTGTTTGTGTGTTGATACCATAGTACTGTTTTGACCTAGAATGATTAGTGTACCTAGGTGAGACTTCCAACTGCTACGGTATGCCCTGACCTTGTATACTATTCCTTCAAATTGCATGATTTAGATAAAAAAAAAAATTTAGACCTTGATTGTTGGGAGATAGGGACGTCACCCCATTAGTATCAGTTGTAGATATATATATGTTAGTCCTTGATGTGGGGATATGTGTCTATAAACATGTAGCTTATGAGATTTATGAGAGATTATAGTATCAGCCTTGATGGGATGTACTAGTCTTTTGGTGAGCATAAATGTGTTATGAGAGATAGGGGCCTATATGTCTTAGTAATGCATCGTTCCTTTGGTAATAGAATGTATTAATAGATGGTTAATAGAAAGATAATAGTTTGAGCATACCTATAGCCTATGATCAGTTCTTTTTCATCCTTAGTTAAGACTACTTTAAAATAGGTCCAGTCCCTTGGATATAGGTTCCAGTCCATATTCTATTGAAGTTCCATTACCGCCGTACAACAGAGCAGTATTGGAGGTATTCCTAGATTGACATTTTTTAGATGTCCGTTTATTATTCCAGTGTTAGGAAGTGTTACCTTAGATATTGGGTAGGTTAGAGGCTCTAGAAGGAGTACTATCGATCTTAAATTTCGAGGACAAAATTTTTCTAAGGTGGGTAGAGTTGTAGCACCCAGTTTCCCAAATGAGGGTAATTTTAAAATTTTGTGTTTATAATTATTTTAATAATGATATTTAATTCATGATATGATTTTTGCTGATTTTAAATTATTTTAAAATTATTTAAATCAATGACTTGTGGTTTTAACGTTTTGCTAGTGAAACCCTAGAGACTGTTTGACCTAGAGCCTAACCATGTGATTATGATATTTTAATGTCATTTTTGGCCTAAGGATATTTTTTTTGCATTTGACCTCTTTAAATTATTTTGATATTATTTTATTATTTATGATATTGTTTTGAGGTTATTTGAGTCGGGTTCGAATTTTAACTCAATCCGACTTGAAACGGGGACCCGGGGGGTAGTTTAACTCTAGTGGGACCCACACACTAGTTAGGCATGGCCCATATGATATTAATTTTAGTCCACATGATAGAAATATTTTAGTTAGAGGTTAGACTAATTATTATGGATAAGGTTAGTGTGATTAGAGACTTTAGAATGACTAATTTAGCCCCAACCAATTAGCCCTTTCCTAATACTCATAGAATAGGTTAGTAGGGGCTTTTGGACTTTTCCTAATAGGACAAAACCACCTTTATGGCCAGCCACAATAAGGATAGGGTTGAGCCTCCCATTTGTCATTATCCATCTATTTTTCTCTCTCTTGTTCTTCCCCAAATTCCTAGAGAGCAATCCCTAGCAATTTCTCCACCAAATTCTTCCATTTCACCACCAAATCTTCTTCTTTCCTTCTCCATTCTAGCCAAGGAGGAAGCTACCCAAGTTTGGGAGGATTCGGAGCTCGTTCGTGTCCTTTTGGAATCTCTACGTGTCGGTGTCGCTCCGGGAAGGTTTTTCTTTGATTCGATCTACCGGGAGGTATAAATCCCTTCTCCTTTTCATTTCCTCATGCATATAGGTCTATTTTGAACCCATAGAAATGACCCCCATAGTTGTATCTCCATTTGTGTCCATTTTGTGTCCATTTGAAGGTCATAGGAGTGTCCTTCGTGTTGTGGATGTGTTCATGTTACATATATAGATTTATATATATATATATATTGTAATGAGAATGTATCTATATTTATATATGTAATAAATGGTTCATGATGATTATATAATCAAGTTTGTGAGTGTGGTTCCTCATATTATTATTGCTATTATTGTTGTTGATAATTAGGATATATATTGTGTATTCTTTTGGCTCAAACTAGCTAAATCCGTCATAATTTTTATCCACGTTTTTAATTTCAGCCCTAACTTAGAAATGTCATAACTTCTAGCTCAAAGCTCGGTTTAATCTTCCGTTTTTTTTAAAAGAAGCGTATTGAAGTTAGCTTTCCAAAAACATATATTAATAGGCCTAATTCTTTCTGTAACTTTCTGGAGAATTATTTGAGTGTCAGTTGTACGAAAGACAAATGCGTTCTCGGTGTTTTCGCGATTCCGGGAGTTTCCGGAAACGAAAATGCGATCCGTTTAAAGTTTCTGAAAGCTAACACATAGATCTATAACATACTTTAAACCTAAATTTTATTTCATGCTGAGATGGTATATTATTGATTATTAGTATGAGTTATTATTCGGCATATGTATTTTGTGCACCCTTGTGTGTAATATAATGTTCTATTTAATTTTAACCCATGTTAATGTATATACATTATGTAATTAAATAGAGAATGCAAGCATGAGTAAATGGTTAAATAAATGATATATGAGGTGATAATGTAAGCATGTATAAGTATGGCTTGTAATGAATATGTAGGTTCCATAGTATGTAATGTATGGTGCATATAGTGGTGCAAGAGAATAAATGAATGATGAATGAATGCAAGCATGAATGTAATGTAATAATAGATGCAATGTATGCAATATACAAGTTAATGAGATGTAATATTCTATGTTAACACAAATCCTATATTACCTCATGTACCCCCTTACACTATGTTGACACTATCACACTTGACACATTGTTCACTTACACTTTGACACTCTTGATATGTATACACTATGTATGCCTATTTAACCCTCACTTGCCCCTTTGCCATGTTCACATACACACACATAGCCTCTTAAATAAGTATTTATGAATATAGTTAACTTAGCTATGTATGTATATTATATATATGTTAGCATATTGTGTTGTAATATATAAGTTTATATAACCATTTGAAATGCCATGATTATAGACCTAATGTTGAATACCAATATATGCATGTGTATATATGTGTAGACATATATAGTTTAAAGTAATAGATTATCTAGTGTATATCCAATGTGAATTCTTGCCTATTTGAGTATTGAATAATTGCATGCTATATAAAGTTGGGTGTATGTTGGCTTGTATAGCCTTGTATTGATGTGTGCTTGCTAGGATAAGTCTTGGTTAGGCCTAGTAAGACTTGCTGGGTTAGGACATGACCTAGTTTGACCTAGTTTGACTAGTGCAGTTGACCAGAGTTGACCAAGGGTTGACTTTGGCCTAATTTGACCTAGATTCATGTAGAATGTATTGTAGTGCTTTATATTACCCTTCTGGACATGTTGTGACTTGTGCTGTTCTAATTAGGAGCCAGACACCTCTCCTCGGACAGTATCTTTACCTTGGACATTCAGATATCAGGCGAGTACATTCTCTGATTATTTCATATCCTGCTTAGAATTATATTCCTGCTTTAGATTACTATACTTGATGCTGTCACGACATTATCACGGATTAGTACTATATGGATCTTCTCATGCGATGTTATCCCCCTCGGGAGCATCGGGTACATTGTGTCATGTGCGTTTCACTTTCATCATGTACTCCTGTGCTTCCATTTTACATGTGCACTCCTGTAAATCTTGTACTCTCATGTTCACGGAGCCTCCATGTATACTATCATGTGCACCCTATATGTGCCCCATGTGATATCCTGTGCAATAACATTACCTGTTTAGATCCTTGTGTATTGATTGGGGATACGGGGGAGTGCTAGTAGTTGTGTGAACAATTCCATTGTAGTGTAGATCCTGTGCACCTCGATATCCTGTGCAAATCTGTCCTGTTCACATGTGCTATCTCGTACTCTGACTCACTAGCCACTGTTAGTTCTCTATTTATAGTAGATATTTCTGTTACAGTTCTCTCTCTTGTTTAAATACTGTATTTCTTCAGATCCTGTATTTTACTCTACTGCATGATTATATTTTCTAACCTGCTATGATCTGTTGAGATGTACTGTACTCGTTTCTGTCCTAACTGGACCTGTTGATAAATTTTACAGATAGCCTGGAGGTTGCCTGCTAGCCTAGAGGAGACAGTAGAGGTTGCATAGATAGCTAGAGTTTTTGCTTATAGTTTATTTTCAGTCATCTTGAGTTGTTTTTATGGATTACTGTATTTGGGTTTTGAGATGTATTCTGAGTTTGTACCTTAGACACTTAGACTTCTATCTGTTGTATCTCTTTTTGATTTCATGTTTTATCTATCTTCCTTTATGCTCTACCTTAGATGTGATTGAGTTTACATTCTGCTATGTCACCCCCATTCGGGGAGTATAAACTGTTTAGTCTTATACTGTTAGATGCATTGAGACCTAGGACAGCGTTCTACCGCCGACACTGCGGCGTAGGCTGGGCGTTGTTACGTTCTCATGCCCTAACTCTAGGGTGCGGGTCGTGACACAACCAACGGTCGCTTGATGACAAACTTACTAATCAAGGCAAGCAGAAACAGAGTAGACAGCGCTACCACGTCTTCGAGCGTGAAGGCGATGACCAGAGTGCCATCTGAGACTGTGAAAGGGCGAGGGGAAGAGGTGCCGGCCGAGGAAGTGAGGGTGATCCTGAAGCCGCCTCGAGGAGTGAACGTACCGGCCTAGTTTGGAAAGATGTAACGCCCTGCTATGAAGCAGGGGCATCGCCACCCATGGCCATGGGGGCATCCATAGCTGAAACAGACTCTCCTGCCATCTCGAGAGCCGACGAAGATCCAACAGCCACCTGGAGAGTGGAGAGAGCCACCTGCCTAAGCAGGGGAGACGGGCACAGAGGTGCCAAGTGGACGGCCGGAGGGAGAAAAGGAAGGCAGGGAGCGGAACAAAGAGCCGTCCGACGCTGGCGACATTAGACCTGAGTGCCGGCACTCCGCTATGGCATCAAGCCCGGGTGAGAAGGAGAAGATAGGCCAAGGGACAAGATGGCGGCGATATATATATATATATATATATATATAGTAAGGCCAACTTAGGTATATACGAGCCCCTCGTAGACAAGATCCGCAAACTCATCGCTGGATGGCACAACGCAACCTTATCCCCAGGGGCAAAAGGATCCTCATCAAATACGTTCTTTCGTCTATCCCGATGTATATCCTGGCCGTTTGCTCCCCCCCAAGAAGGTGCTCCACTTTCTTGAATACCTCTTCGCCAAGATCTTCTGGGGACATAGCGACGGCAAGGACAAACATCACTGGACCGGTTGGGAGTCGATGGCCAAACCCACTGAAGAAGGTGGTTTGGGCTTCTGGAGACTTGCCCACATCATGGACGCCCGCTCCATTAAGTTTTGGTGGAAGTTTCGCACCGAAACCTTATTATGGATGAGGTTCACGAGAGCTAGGTACTCCAGATTCTCCCATCTGTCGGAGGCGAGCACTAACAATAGATCCTCATCATCGTGGTGCCGCATCATTCGGGGTTACAGCACTGCTGAACCACTTATTCGTCTCCAGTTGGGCGACGGCCGTTCCTCGACCAATTTGGAGCGGTTGTTAGGAGCAGATATCATACTTCCCAACATTCTAACTCCGCAGGGCTGCAAAATTAGAGACCTTTGGGAGGGCAGTTCCGGATAGAATTGGAGGAAGATCAGAGATTGGCTGGGCCAGCCAGCAGTAACCTGTCTTCTTTCTGCTAATCAGCAGATTACTGAAACGTGCGACACTTGGAGATGGTCCCCCAACCCGGGTGGGACATTCACTTTGTCTTCTGCCAGACTTATTGCCAGAGGTAGCGGGGTGCCGAATATCGTTTTTGCCAAATTTTGGGAGGCATGTATTCCCATCAAATGGTTTATCCTCATCTGGCATGCTCTTTGTCGAAAGATTCCGACGGACGACATCATCGGATCTATGGGATTCAGCCTCGTTTCTAGATGCCACTGCTACGAGGAGCACATGTCAAAATCAGCAGAGCACGTCCTTCTTTCGGGGGATCTAGCTGCAGGCATATGGTCCAAGCATCACAATAGTCTTAGCATGGTTCAACCGACTGGGGGCTTCTACGATCTCCTGGCCTTCTGGAGTCGCTCCCACGGACAACAGATCGTAGCAGCCGCCGGTATTTGGGTTCTTTGGAAAAATTGGAACAAATTCAGATATGAAGGGTGCCAAATTCTCCCTCCACAGTTGTACAGAGAGGTCATCAGATAATGCTTCAAAGTCAGGAGACGCTGCACTCACGTCTCCAACTTGTTATGGGAGGCCCTGGCTTAGGTCGTCCTCCCATTCCTTTTGTGTGCGCGTCAAGCACTTTTCGCTTTTTGTTCTTTTGTCGCGTTAGCGCACTTACTTGTATAGGCTTCGGCATTTTGCGCCTATTTCTTCAATAAAGTTCAGGGTTATATATATATATATATATATATATATATATATATATATATATATATATATATATATATATTATTTATTTATTTATTTGATATATATTTAATAAGAATATAATTATATATATAATTATATTTATATATATATATATATATATATATATATATATATATATATATATAAAATATATATATATAATATATATATATATATATATATATATATATATATATATATATATATATATATATATATAACCCCTAAATATATATATATATATATATATATATATATATATATATATATATTTAGGGGTTATATATATATATATATATATATATATATATATATATATATATATATATATATATATATATATATATATATATATATATATATATATTGGTACTCTTATAGTGTCTATGCCAACATATATACCCTAAATCTTAACTACATGCACCAATAGGTTGATATGGTGTAAAACCCCTAAATTTTCACTATAATTTTTTTATTAATTTATTTTGGTATTGATTTTTATTTTGGTATCGTTCATCGAGTGCGAATGCGTAAAGGCGTAAATACGAGATCTTTGTTCATTCATATACAAAATAGTTTATTATTGTTTTTCTTATGAATATAGAATAAATATGATGTTTCAATACATAGTATAAACAAATATTTTCATATCAAAAGAACATTTCACGATATTTGCCAAAAACTTTATCTTTTACTTTTATGAAAGATTATTTTATTTCTTGTTCAAATATAGATATAAATTTAGAAAACTATATTTTATGTAGTTATCTTATTTGCATGCGATGTACAAATTTTATTCATATATTTTTGATTTTGCGAAAATATTTATTATTATTATTTTTAGAAAAGATATTTTGAATTTATTGTGGTAATTTAAACTTTGATTAGATTTTATTAATTTAATTTAAATAAGTTTAATTTAAAAATGGGAATCATCTATATTTAATTTGGATTTGAAATTATCTAGATTTAATTAGGTTGTATTTGGATTTGGATTTGGATTGAATCGGTTTTAAAATAATTTAAATTAAAAGTAAGATTATCTAAAGGGGTTTTGAATTTTTCTAATCATTATCAATCTAGGAGACCACCTCCTATATAAGGAGAGGCTCCTTGTTCTTTTTCGATAACCAAAAATTTTCTCCACAAATATTTTCCCACCCACGTGCATCGTGTCCATGTTCCCCCATCCAAATTCTTATTCCATATTTTATAAATACATTATTTTTTGTGTCGGACAGGCCCCGACACGACGATACAAAACCTAAGCTTAACCCCGAGCCAGCCGACCATCTCCCGCAACTACCCACGCCAGCTCTCTTCATCGCCAAGGCCAACCCTCCTTTCCGACCAAACAACGAGTCCACCACCGTAGTCCCAACCACCACCAATGTAGTCGCTCCTCCCCGACATACTGCCAACCTTGCCACCACAAACCCAGCAGGAACCCAATCACCACCAACCCTGGTCACCCGAGTCGCTGAACCACCATGCTTATCCATCGGTGCCACCTTCGACCAAACACCATAGTCGCCACAATTCTGGCCCAGCCCCCATCCCTGTGACCACCGTCGCAAGCGCCCACTGCCAACTTCACCACCAGCCCACAACCATCATCACCGCTACCATCACCTGCAAACCCCTAAACCCACCACCAACACCACCATCGGCATCTCCCTAAGCCAGGCGCCACCAAAATTGTACTGCCATCGCCACTGACCGCGTCCGCCCAAAATCATCACCCACACACTGCCAAAACTACCACGAGAACACAAAAAAGGAAGAAAACCCTTACCCAAAGCTGCTGCTGCCGAACCCGCGCACCGCCCGATCGAACAGCCTCTGCACCGCGCTCGAGCATCCTCCGCCGAGCGCTTCTCCGTGCACCGCCCGCTGTTAACCCATGTGTCGTCGACCAGCGTCTCGTCGACGATCTGCCGGCCGAGCCACCCCAGGTGAGCTGCCCCCCGCTCTCTTCCTCTCGCTCAAAGCTCCCCTTCCTCCTTCTTAATCAACTCTCTCTCCTTCAAGAGATTTCACTCCCAAAAACCCTCCTCTCTCCAGGCTTTCCTCCTCCTCACTTTTTAAAAATTTGCTTGGGGACCTCTCTCGAAGAAAGAAGGCAGCCAATGCTGCTTCTTTCATGCTTTATTTTTTTTACTTGTAGTTTGATTGCTTTTTGTTTTGTTCTGTTGGTTTCTTTAGCACTTCCGATGAGAAAAAACACTTTGAATTTAGGTTTGCTTTATTTTTATTATTATAATTTTATTATTATTATTATTATTTATTATTATTATTATTATTAGTATTTAGTTGAGGATATTAGTGTGGTGGTTATTAGTTTAATCATTATTATTATTATTAAGATTTTTATTATTAATATATCATTTAGAGAATTATGTATTATTATTTTTCAAATATATATATAAATAAGGCATAGAGCTATATGTATAATTTCAAAATTTGAGTTTAGCCCTAAAATATTTTTCTAGATTTTTATATATTCGTTTAAAGTATTTTTAACTAATAAAACATAGATTTCTATCAGAAATCCTACCTTTATAAACTTAGGATTTTGTCAAAATTAAACTCATAAAATATATTTTTCAAAGCTTATAAAATATTTTATAAAATCGTATATTTATCAAATTTCTTTCTATTATCCCCAGTCCGTGACTAAGCCCATTACTCCTATTCCCTCGCCAATTATGTACTTCATTACGTTGTTCCTAACTAATCTAACCGTTCTGGACCTGATGGGACCGTCCATACCATCATCAGAGGCCGTCTGGCGTAGTTATAAAAATGAAGACAGATTTTGTGCCACCATGATTATTGCACCACACCAGGCGACCCACCAGGCAAGTATACCTTGCTATATTTACTATCATACTATTTATTTTCAGCATTTATTTACTTTGTTAGTTTTATTGGTTTAAACTGCACGTCCAAGCCACACATGGGTCCAAGCGACTTTATTAGACGTTACTTTATAATATGCATGTTAACTTAGTTTTAGCGGACTACCTTCTTGTTGTGGGATATCCTTATATCTCCTTTGGGCCATGACACTCACAGTATACGGTTTGAGACAGTTTGCTAGGGGCAGAACTTATGGACTGGCCATCTCTATTGTCGTGTGATGGATAGATCGTAACTGCTACGGTTAAGGTATAGAGACTCGAGCAGTTACAAAACTGGGCGGATTATGGACATGACTTGGTCAGTGTGGGAAATATTAGGGGAGGACAGTCACTAGTGCGTATGGGAAGCCAAACAGGTAAACCATAGTTTTCGAAAGGAACTATGGCAAGATTTTTTTGCAGATACCCTCTGATGTTTTGGACGTTACGGCCGGATACGGATGACTGGATGCCAGTTACGTACTTATAGCCTAAATCCCACCCATGTGCAATGAAAGTTGTCCTCTAAATTGCACATTAGACGGTTAGAATCCCCTTTATATATTTGTGTCTCGGATAGTTTTGTGTATATTATTTTATTATTCTTACAGTTCATATTAGCATGTTCTTCTTGTATCTTGTTACGTCCCTCTGAGGACCTAGTAATTTGTCCAGGTGTGTTTTTAAGATTTTTGCAGGTGCTCTAGCTAAGGACGTAGTTTACAATCTACCTTCGCGATGCTAGCTTTTTGGATCGTCTTTCGCTTCGCTCGACTCTTCCATCGTCACTATGTATTTTTCTCTTTTTGTTGGTAGTAGATTTGTCTCCGCCCAACATTTTTTACAAATGACATTTATAAGTGAGTTTATGATATATTTATTTGTGGATGAGATTAGTTTCATGGTTACTTCATTATACAGCTTATGTATACATACGAGGTTTCTGTATATTGGAGTATGCTTCGTATGTATGCAGCTGACATGTCTACGTACTTGGTCCTAAGTATTTTGGGACTGGGGCATTACATATGGTATCATATGACCCTATCCATAACCTATGACAAATATCCTTTGATCCTATTATGTATATCAATATGCTTACTTGCATATCATATCCAACCTTTTACTAATATCTGCACATAGGAAGGCACACACACCCCCATTACCTATTCTGCATATTGCTGATATCCTTTGCATTTCCTGACTGAATCCTCAAACCCCTGGTGCTGCTACCCCAAGACCTCTGCATTCGAACTATAGCTAGTAGTTCCTGCTGCTGCTACTAGAAGCAGCATACTACTGATGGAAGTCCCAATCTTCGCTGTTGATACACACATGTGTGTGAAGACCCCCCAACACTGCTACTATCTGTAATATTCAAGTTCATGAAACACACGTACCACACATATTCTACACAGGTATTCCCCTAACCTAATCATCTAGGTGGCACACACACACCAAACATTAGGCTCTCACGCATGCAACTCAATGACCACTAATACATTTACCCTAAATTAAGCACTACGCACGGATACCTATACTACCACTGCTGTGTACACATAAACAAATGACACACACACACAGATGTGCACACGATTCTGTGTATAGATGTATTGCTGCCATATAACTACAAACATCTACACGCACTCAAAACTCTACACAACATACACTTCCCCTTATTAGTCTGCTATTGATGATAAGGCTATTGCCTGTGCACAAATCTGTGTACGGGGAGCACACAGACACTAATCCACAGATCACCTATTGACTGATACCTATTACAGTTTTCTGCTCCAAGCTACACATACACAAATCTAGTGGCAGTAACAACTGCTGGTGTAGTGTATAAATCACCTGCATACCCTAACACATACTGCTATACACAGGTACATTGCTACATTATACAAAAATTACTCCCCTGTACACACATATATTCTACACTATACTCACTTAACACTGTCACAATCCCTACAACCTGTACCAATGCCAACTGCCTGTGCACAATCTATACACAGGAAACACATAAATCCCTTTATCATTCCCTGGTGAACAGTACACACACTCACAGACAACACATACACAGATGTGCACACAAATCTATGAACAAATGTACTGCTACTAGAATTCCCATCCTAATAGTTTACCTACTGCTATTAACTCGAGATACACACACATAGCTGAACAACCCCATATCCATACTATACCTATTTATACATACTCAATTACATATATAACATATACCATATATATGACCTATGTCCCAATTATGAACATCATGATTAATTCCTATGGTACATATAATACATTTGATACATATGACATAATTATGATACAAAAAATCTTCAAGACACATGGATACACTTCTCTATTCCCAAATTCATGTTTAAATGTGATCATAGCTTTAATATGCTATTGAGCTCATTTAGAGTCATATTTAAATATAGAAATTTGTCCAATTGACCATGCGTACCATGTCATGTCATGACACAACCTTCGATACCATAATAAGGACACATGGACCAAACCTACACCAAAGTATGACACAATTTCCTCTTGAGGACTTGTATCAAACACTTGGTGGTCATAGATACTAGCTAACCAAATTTTACCATTCTAAACTCTAGATCTACTAGGAATGAGTCCTCTAACACCTATTTCACCACCTATAAGGTTAGATCTAGCCATTAGAGGTGTCACCTACTAGTTTACTTAAAAAATTTCTATGGAAATGAGAGGAAAGAGATCAATACCTATGTAGAATTGCTCCCGCTCATGGACCCACAAATTTGATATTGGAGGAAGAAGAATTGGCTCCTAAAATCCTTGCTAGAGCTCCCCACTAGGCCTCCTTGAGCTTCCAACTCCATAGCACTCCATAGAAGAAGAGTTGAGAAGAATTTGGAAGATTGGAGCAGCTTGTGGAGGATGGAAAGAATGGAAAGTGCTTATCCCTTTATGACCGGTCATAAAGTGAAATAGGTTGGGCTTAATTGAGGTTTAGTTAGGCTCTAATTATTCCATATCAATTAGCTAGTAGAAAGGCTTTATGGAGAATAAGTGAGTTGGACTCTAAATTTGTTCGTGAGTCTAATGTAGCCATGACCAAAGTCCAATCCAAAATATAAATTCTTAGTCCATGAACTAAAATAAATAATATGCTAATGGCACACTAATAAAAAAAATTTTAATTGGTCGAAAATAACCCTATACGGAAAAGTGGTGGTAACAACTCTATCCCCCTTAAAAAAATTTTGTCCTCAAAATTTAAGAATAGCCTAATCACAAGAACAAGAATCCAAATTTACCTTATAGCTCAAAAAGATAAGGATAACGCTCACGCATCACGTCCTCTCCCTCCCAAGTGGACTCTCCAAGTGAGTGATGCCTCCACGCAACAGGAACCAAGCAAATCGTCTGGTTACATATTATCTTCTTCCTGCGATCCAGAATCTCCATGGGCTATTCTAGATAACTAAGACTCGGCCCGACCTCGATCTCCGATGAAGTAACGTATAGGCAACTCTAGAGGGGGTGAATATAGTTTGTGTCAAAAAATAGCCAATTTAAAAATTAACTCTATGCCAAGTCCAAAAGCAACTACCAAGGGAATATATAATCAGAGTAGTAATGGGGAAATTAAGAGAGAACAAAAGAGCATACGCAAACACAACGATATATCCTGGTTTCCCTCGTGAAGGACTAGTCTTGGCCTGAAAACTCTTGCTCAGGATTGAAATCCACTATTTATGAAATAGGGTACACACACGTGCCGTTACTCAGAAGAGCACGCAAACTTCTTATAACTTCACAGAGGTGAAACTTGGAATTTTCTAAGTGACTTCTTTTCAACTATTGCACATAACTTCTAGCTGAATCACACTGAGCACCTTGGGGCTTAGGAAGTTTTGTGGTTAGTAGATTGAAAGAGTAAGGCTTAGAATGTATAAGGCTTAGAAGATTGAGAGTGAGAGATGATTTGAAATAAGAGAAATCAAGCCCTATTTATACTAGTCAGGGGAGGCAGAGTTCGGTTAAAATTCTGTCCCAAATATTCAAAAATTCGAACGTTGGACAGCTCGTAGCAGGGTGTTCCTAAAAATTAGGTTGCTTATTTTTAGGGGGCAGAGTTCGGCCCAAGTTCTGCCTTAGGCAGAGTTCAGCCCAAACTCTTTCTCCAAGAGATCAAAAGTTCTAAAGGGGCTATGGTGGTTTCGTTTGGTTCAGGGATTATTTTATTTTGTATGGTGGAGCTTGGAGAAGTATGTCTAGGGTTGAGATGACTCAGTGTGACTAAACGCACATTTACCTAGACTCAATAAATTGAAAATTACTGACTGAGAACAAATACATTTGCAATGTAATAGCTTTATTGACGACGTCTGTCTTAAACTTGATACATTGTATTGGATCATAGACGATATTTTGTCTTAAACTTGATGTGTTGTATTGGATCATATCAGTTATCATTTTGTTAATTCTCTAAATTAGGTTGACTGTGATCCTGATCCAGTTTGGGTCAACAATCTCCCCTATTTTGATAATTAACAAAATAATATTTGTATGTCTTAATATTCATACCTGGACACATGTTGAAAGAGGTAGAATAATTTGCAAGTATGAAATATCTCCCTTGCAAATAGATAGTTCCATTTTCGTCCTGATACAAAGTTCTTATCCAAGCACAACACAATACATATCACACTATATATATTTTCACATCAAATATCTATTATTCTCCCCCTTTGTCACTTAGGAAAATATTATATAGCTCCTTCATAAAGAGATAAAAAAAAGACAAAGTGAAGAGTGCAATTACACAACTTTAACTATAACCAAACGTTAATAGAGAAAACTACCAGCTTTGATAATCTCGTAAAAAAAAACTTGCAGTCATACATATGAAATAAAAAAAATACACTAGAAATACAACTAGATTGTATAAAATGAAACTACAAAGTAAAATCATAACTAAAAGCATCAACAACAACAGCAAATAGTCAACCACAGCCATCATGGAGCCGGAGGTTGGGATGGACCAGCAGAGTCCAACGGCTCGCTGGCAGAGCGACGAGGATCGACAAAAGTAGCATCAGGATCCAGATACTTCATGGCCCAAGGGTCATCAATCTGGTAGCCTTCGCGAGAAGGGTCCCGACCCGTAGGAAACGACATAGTGGGATGCCGTGCCATGTTGTACTGGATATCATGA
This sequence comes from Iris pallida, assembly GCA_029216955.1. Classification (NCBI taxonomy): domain Eukaryota; kingdom Viridiplantae; phylum Streptophyta; class Magnoliopsida; order Asparagales; family Iridaceae; genus Iris; species Iris pallida. The sequence goes on from JANAVB010010726.1 coordinate 39,044, forward strand.
AGAGTGTTGCTGATGGCGCTCATCTGAAGAGTGGTCCGATAGTCCAGCTGAGTATAGCGATCGTCTTTCGAATGGAAGCGGTCGCGCAACATATCTCTGATGGAGTCCAGGGTGGCAGGTGGCTCAGGCTGAGGGTCATCAGAGTCAGAAGACTCTTCCTCAACAGGAGTAGGAGGAACAGGTGTAGGAACAGTCCTACGAGCCTTAGAAAGATATGATGGAGCTGCTAGAAACTGACACATGTCTAAAGGAGTACTGAAAGCAGAAAAGATCATAGGAAGATACATGGCATAGTTAAATGCTTTGGGTTCCTTCCTTGCACGAATCATCCAGTCCATCATTGTGCGTAGAAAATTGAAAGTCATGGTGAAGTATAGATAGAATAGTGCCGTAATCTCAAGGTAAGTAACTTCATCAGTAGATTTGACTTTGGGCAGGATGGATGAGAATGTGATGCGATGAAGTTCACAAAAGTGGTTGTTGATATATTTGACACGAAGTTTATAAGGACGAGTATTTGGTGCACACATCATGTCCTTAAAGCCTTCTCGGGTGATATCACCAACAAATTAGAATTCACGAGCATCAACAAGATGTTCCCAAGAATTGGTTTCAGGAAGTTGTAAGCAATCCGCCAAGTCGTAGTCATCGAACTCAATGTTGATACCGGCTACCCTAGAATAAATCTTACGGTCATCATATGTAAGATTGCAATAAAATATTTGAATTGTATTGAGATAAATTCTTGAAGAGGTAGCCACAAGTTCATCAAGACAAAGATCCTTATAATTAGGATCAAATTCAGAAAATATAGTAAAATTGATGGGATGTCACGACACCACACCACGTGAGCAAAAATTGGAATACCACTCGTTAGAGGCATCTAACGAAACAAAGATTTGCTCATTGTAGGTGTTGGCATTGGAAGGAGGAGGTGGATTGAATAATGGATGAGGGGATTGACATTAGGAGAAGGAGAAAGAGGATTGGATGATGAAGCTTTACTTCTAATCCTTTTTCCTCTATTGAAAAGTCTAGGTGCCATTGAAAGAAGATAATAAAAATAGAGATGAAGAACTAGAAGAGATATACCTCAAAAATAAGTGACGAGGATGGAAGAGAATCACCCAAAAGCTTTGATTCTTGAGTTTGGAGAGTAACTAGAACAAGATTGGAGAGAACCAGGGTTAGGGTTTGGAGAAAATAGGTTGGAGAGAGGTGGAAGATGAAGAAGTGTAATTTTTGAGTAAAAAATATGTAGGGTCGGCTGTTTTTAATATATAAGTTGATCAAGGCAGATCGGACGACCAGGAGTGGTTGAGAGTTCTGGAACTCACTAGACAGAGTTCGATTCGAGTTCTGCCAAAGGCAGAACTTTGCCCGAGTTCGGTTCTGGGTGTCCAGAACTTCCAAGCAGATTAAGGATGGTCAAAAAGATAGTCTCGAATAAAAAATAATAGATTTTATTAGTCATAAAACAAATAGAACATGTGACAAACTTTGTGAATCATTGATCAGTACATGTGAATTGCCTCAGGTTAGCTATAGGGGCCAGGTCCCAGCTAGCAGTTGTCCGAAGACACTAGGCACCGTATCGCTTAGGCTTTTACGTCTTGTTGTCAGAAGGGCCCTTTCGGCTTGTACCCATAATAATACAACTTATACGAATTTGATTGAACAATTATTTGTGTAGGCAAGACTTATTGTATGATATTTTCATCCAAGATTCCTACTTCTCGATGAAGAAAGTTAAAACCCTCTTCGGCAAGTGGTTTAGTGAAAAAGTCTGCTAGCTGATGATCAGTGTCAATAAACTCTAGATTAATAGCACCTTGCAATTGATGATCTCTCAGAAAGTCGTGTCGAATTTCTATATGCTTAGTGCGTGAGTGATATATTGTGTTCTTTGTCAAGTTCATAGCACTAGTATTATCACATAATATAGGAATATGCTTAAAAGATCAATTGTAGTCTACTAGGGTTTGCTTCATCCACAAAATCTGAGCACAACAACATCCTGCAGCCATGTATTCAGCTTCTGTTGTAGTTAGTGCGACAGAGTTTTGCTTCTTGCTAAACCAAAAGACTAAAGTTTTGCCTAATAAATGACACATACCGCTGGTACTTTTACGGTCAACTTTGCATCCAGTAAAATCAGCATCCGAATAACTGAGTAAGTCAAAGGATATGGTTTTGGGATGCCACAAGCCTATTATAACAGTGCCTTTAAGGTATCGAAAGATACGCTTAACTGCGGTCATGTGTAATTCCTTAGGGTTGGCTTGATAACGAGCATATTGGCAAACACTAAACATTATATTGGGACGACTAGCAGTTAAATAGAGTAGACTACTAATCATACCTCGATACTTATATTGGTCGACAGGTTTGCCACTTTCATCAGGTTCTAATTTAGTTGTAGTAGCCATGGAGTACTGATTGGTTTGATGTTGTCAAGATCAAATTTTTTCAGCATGTCCTTTGTATACTTTAATTAGCGGATAAAGACTCCTAGTAAGTTTTATTTGACTTGCAATCCAAGAAAGTAGTTAAGCTCCCCTATCATGCTCATCTTGAACTCATTCTGCATATACTTGGCAAATTCTTGGCATAATACCTCATTAGTAGACCCAAAGATGATGTCATCTACATAAACTTGTATTGATAGAATTGTTCCATCAATTGATTTTAGAAAGAGTGTCATATTAATCTTCCCTTTGGAAAAGCCCTTTTCAAGTAAGAAAGTACTTAGTCGGTCATACCAAGCTCGAGGGGCTTGTTTGAGGCCGTAAAGATCTTTCTTAAGCTTGAAAACATGATCAAACTTATAGTTTTAAAAACCAGGTGGTTGCTTGATGAAAACTTCTTTAATAAAACCATTTAGAAAAGCACTTTTAACATATATTTGAAAAAGTTTAAAAATTTGCAAAGGCACAGAGCATGCGGATTGATTCAAGTCGTGCAACAGGAGCATACGTCTCACCGTAGTCGATACCTTCCTCTTGGTTATATCCTTGAGCTATAAGACATACTTTATTACGTGTGACTGAACCGTCCTCGTTAACTTTGTTACGAAAGACCCATCAGGTACCAATGATCGAATGATCAGCAGGATTAGGAACAAGTTACCAAACTTGATTTCTTTGAATTGGTTGAGTTCTTCTTGCATTGCAAATATCCAAAATTTATCATAAAAAGCTTCCAAAATATTTTTTGGTTCTATTTGAGAAATAAAAGCAGTGCTAGCTATAGAGTCTCTAACAGATGAACGAGTACTTACACATTTTGATACCTCACCTATTACCAAGTTTTTCGGATGTTCTGGTGTGAAGCGTAACTTCTTTGGTAAACTATCCAGGGAACTGGTTCCAGGTGTTATACTCTCAGGAGTAGGAGTTATTGATTTGATGTGGACATCGTCGTCATCATCGAGAACTACTGTTGCACTATTATTTTCATCAAAAGTAACATTGGTAGATTCTTCAACAATCATGGAGCATTTGTTGAACACTCTGTATCCTTTACTCTTGGCAGCATAACCAAGAAAAATACCTTCGTCAACTTTGGTATCAAACTTGCCTAAGTTGTCTTTGGTATTCAGGATAAAGCATCGACAACCGAACACTCGAAAATAAGAGATAGTTGGTGTTCTACCAAACCAAAGTTCATAGGAAGTTTTATTTGAAATAGGTCGAATCAAAACCCTAATCAAGACATGGCATGTTGTAGTTACAGCTTCTGTCCAAAAATATTTCGGAAGTAAAAATTGATTCCACATGATTCTGGCCATATCAGTAATAATTCTATTCTTCCGCTCCACAACACCATTTGTTGGGAGTTCTAGGACACGAAAATTCATGATTAAAACCATTTAAATCGCAAAACTTTTTGAAATCAGAGTTTTCGAATTCGCCGTTATGATCACTTCGGATTCGAGTAATCATGAAGCCTTTTTCATTTTGAACCTTTTTAGCTAAAATTTGGAAAAGAAAAATAGTGTCACTTTTGTTTGTAAGAAAGAAAACCCAAGTAAAGCGAGAAAAATCATCAATAATCACAAAGTCGTAGAGTTTTCCACCAAGACTAGCTACTCTACTAGGACCGAACAAATCCATATGATGATGTTGCAAGGGTCTAGTAGTACTTACAGAGTTGATGGATTTAAAGGAGGATTTAGTCGCCTTATTTTTCTCACATTCGACACATATCGTATCCTTTTTGAATGTGATGTCCGGTAGTCCTCTTACTAGCTTCTTAGTTCACAGTCTTGGTATGGTATCTATGTTTGCATGTCCAAGACGCATATGCCATAGTAATCTTTTATCCTTGTGAGCGTAGAGGAATCTTCGTGCATTGTTAGTATCTTTTGAGAGATAAAATATATATATGTTATCTTCCCTTATCCCTTCAAAAGAGATGTCTCCAGTTGATCTATCATATATAGAGCATTTAGTTTTCCCAAAGTTAATATCATATCCATTGTCAGATAGATGACTAATGTTGAGCAAGTTATACTTTAACTCGGTTACTAAACAGACATCTTTAATGACAGGAAAGGGAGGATTACCAATAGTACCGTTACCTATGATATAACCTTTTAGATTATTGCCGAAGGATACACATTCTTCCCTTTTCATCGATAGTATTGCAAAAAAGATTTGTATTTCCAATCATATGTCGTGAGCACCCACTATCGAAAATCTATTTGTTTCTAGAAGCTGAAGGAAGGTCCACCTACACCACGAGTAGATGTGACCTTTGGTACCCAAATCCTTGAGGGACCTGAAAAGTTAGTCTTCGGTACCCATTTATATAAGTTTAAATCAACTAATCTTCTGAATCTACATTGTGGTGAAGTGTGTCCAAACTTACCACAGTAGTGACATGTAGCATGCATGTTTGTGTTAGGAGCAGATTGATAATGATGTTTATATGTGGGAGATTGGCATGTTGCATGAGAGTATGTGTACATAAAAGCATGTTTGTGTACAGCATGTGTCACGACCCGCACCCTAGAGTAAGGGCACGAGGCGTGGGTACGTCCAGCCTACGCCGCAGTATCGGCGGTAGAACGCTGTCCTAGGTCACAACATCTAACAATATAACTCTAAACAGTTTATACTCCCCGAATGGGGGTAACATAGCAGTAAATAAATTAAATCACAACTAAGGAAGAGATAGCACGATATGATATAGAACTCAAGAAAATACAGATGATAAAATAGTCTAAGATAACATCCCAGCTAAAATCCAGAGTACAAATCCTAGCTACTGAATATGAAAGAATATATACAACTCAGAATCTCTGAACAGAAATAAAGTCTTAGCTAAACAGTCTCAAGACAACATAAGTAAAATAAGCCTAACTAAACTAGTCTAGGCAGTGGGGGTAATGACATCAGCTAGAGCTGGGTCCTCCTGAGAGTCCAGCTCACAAGTTTCGTCTAGGGCTGTCCCGTAGAAGGTATCCACACAGGCCTTCTCCTCGTCCTCTGTAATATTTTCAACAGGTCCAGTCAGGACAAGAGCGAGCACAATATATCTCAACAGTTCATAGCAGGTTAGAAAATATAATCATACAGTAAAGTAAGATGCAGGTACTGAAGGAAATACGGTATGTAAACAGAGAAAGAACTGTAATAGAAATATCTACTATAATAGAGACTAATAGTGGCTAGTGAGTCAGAGTACAATATAGACATGTAAATGGCATGGGATGATTCTGATAAGACACTATAGAATGATTCTGATGAGATACTACTTGGGTATTATCCACATGTCTACTTCTACTCCCCTGTACCCTCAATCAATACACAAGGATCCAGCCAGGTTACGTTATAATTCCATGCAAAGGCCCCCGAAGGGTGATACATGGATGTCCCATAAATGGGGATTCTAGGAAAACCCAATATATGGGATAAGGATTCAAGGAAGACTCTGTGATCATAAGAGTATATGTCACAAGTGATCAATGAACCAAGGAAGCATAGTAATACGCCATATAAGTAAAACGCACAAAACATGTAGTACCCGATGCTCCCTGAAGGGATAACATCTCAAGAAGGGATCCATATAGTACCAATCCGTGTGACCAACGTGACAGTAACAAGTAAAGTAATTTAATGCAGAAAATAATTCTAAACAGGATATAAAATGATCAGAGAATATACTCGCCTGGTATCTGAGTTTCCAGATGAAATGTAGTGTCCGAGGAGAGGTGTCTGGCTCTTAATCAGAACAGCACAAGTCACAACAAGTCTAAAATGATAACAAGATGCAATTCAATGCATTCTAAATGAATCTAGGTCAATCTAAGCCAAAGTCAACTCTTGGTCAACTCTGGTCAACCCTAAAAGTTAAACTAGGTCAACTATGGTCAAACTAGGTCCAACAAGTCTAAACTAGTCGAGCAAGTCTATTCTAGGTCTAATAAAGCTATACAAGGCCATTCTAGACTTGCTAGGCAACAGACACACACATAGGCCATAGGCTATATCATGCCTATAAGCCAACCTATAACACAAGACTATATGACATTATCTATATCTAAAATACTATACATATTGATATGTTATCTAACACAACTTAGAAATACACATTAGCCTACAGGTATACCTACAATATACATATATATATACATTACACAAGCATACATATACGTATTCATATATAACATATATGCATACATGTGGTATAGGCTTAAATACCTAATACATATAGATATACATTATAATATATATATATACATATATATGCATTATTTATATACATAATACATATTATATATATAAATATACATACATGATATAATAGAGAGTGTATGTGTGTGTGTGTGTGTGCAGAGAGTGAGTGAGGAATGTGCGTGTGTGGATACACTAGTGTGCACATGATAACAGTTAATAGAACCCCCAACAATTCAGATTTCACAGAAAATAGAAGGGAAACCAACTTGGCATTTCTGTTCAGAATTTAGACAGCAAGGGAACGGAAGGGAAATCAAAACACAATGCCACAGTTCAGATTTTTGAACAGTTTTTAGACCTATACTTCAAAGCCCCAAATCGAAACCACTTCACAACCAAACAACCCCAAATTTGAACCACATTTAGATAACATATAGGAGTATAGTATTAGGGACTAAAAACCAAACATTAACATTATTAATTAGGCTAAATCAACTGTCAAAACTCACATTGGAAATCTGGAAATACAGGAAAAATAGGTGTGTATCATAAAATCGGGCAAATGAGAAATTATACATGAAACTAAACTAATGTGTCGAAATATGGGTTGGTAATTAAAATATACAGTATACATGTGTCCTACAATGTGTTTGTGTCCAAGCAAGAGGACACAAACGTGTCCAAACGATCCCGAACCCAAAATAGTGCACACAGGCACTGTTCAGTACACTGCATCATGCAGATGTACATGCGTGTCGTACACACGACACAAGACACTTCATGTCTCGAGGTCACTAACCTAGGTTAGGATAGGTCCTCGTGTCTAGGTGTCTGTACCGAGTCGAAGTGTCCACGTGTCTGACTTACAACTGCATATCAGTGACAATAAAAACCGACTGAAACTGTCAGTCCCGACCAGTGCAGAGCCTCGTGCTCACTTGACACGACACGGAGACATGTGAGACTTAACACACGTGGTGTCAGTCATTGCCCCATAGTATGTGTCGAGTTTCACGTGTCTTAGTGCTGTGTCCGAAGTGCAAAAGCCCCAGAGTGGCAGGACACGCGCATTGCCTCGCGCGCGCGCGCACCCGCGTGTACAAGTGTCGAATTCGACACGATACGACACGGTGTCACTCCCAGACCAGAAGAAATCGATAATCAACATCAAAATGTAAATTCCTATTCATTTAATTTCTAGAAATTAGATCGAAATGCCCATTGGGGCATTTCATTAAACACCTAGAGAATGGGACTGATACGTGTCCATTTAGGATACGAAACGGACACAAAATCTAGGTCTAGGCATACCTACTGTTAGGGTAGACCTAGGGCTTTCCTAATATGCAAAAAAATTAGAATTTTATGGTGTAGAAAGAAAGTTACCTCTATGTATCAAAATTCCCAAAAAGCTCTAAAGAGAGGTGTTCCTCTTGATGGTTAAACTTTTCCAAATTGGTTTGAATCTGAGAATAACATGTAACAACAGCAAGAACACTTCATTTAAAACCTATTGCAAATTATTTGAGGGAAAATGGAGCAAAAATGGAATTTCTAGGGATTTTTGAAGTTGAGAAATTACCTCTTTCTAAAGCTTGTTCTTCCTAAAGAGGCTAGCCCTAATTTCTAGGAGGATGCTTATAGAGTGGGAATCCCAAGGATGGGTATGTGCAGCCGGCCAAGTAAGTAGGCTAGGGTTAGGTTGGCTAATGGCTAGTGGGTTAGGTTTATCATAAATCAATGTCTCAAAAATCACAAGTCATGACTTGTGATCAAAATCTTTCTATTCTAATCTCTATATTCCTAATTGATTTCAATAACTAGAGTATGGTTAACTTAACCTAGGGTCTCATATCTAGCCAAGTCCAACTCAACTAGGGTTAGGTTACAAAGTCAAAGCTAGTCAAAGTCAACCTAGTCAACCTACATTCAAACAATTCCAAAATAATTTCTAAAAATTCCCATAAATTGAAATAAATTCTAATAAATTCAAATAATCCCAAAAATGACAAAAATATCCTCAAACTAAAAATATAGTAGTGACAAATCTACCCTCCTTAAAAGAATTTCGTCCTCGAAATTGAAAGGCGAAATACAACTGATGAGAATGATAGAAAGTATACCTCACGGTCCAAAAAGGTATGGGTACTGCTCGCGCATCTCATCCTCCCGCTCCCAGGTAGACTCTCCTGGAGAATGATGCCTAGCCATGTACCATCTCAACTGTGATACATAGAATATGTTGTGGACCCCCACTAGTACAGGAGGCAAGTCTAGCCTGTATGCCACGTTACCGACTCTCCCGCTGATAACGAAAGGGCCGATGAAGCGCGGACTAAGCTTCCCGCCTCCACCAAAATGTATCATACCATGAGTCAGAGATATCCTCAAAAAAACTGGTCTCCGACCTAATCACAAGGAAGGTCTCAATTAATTATACTAAACAAATATGATCAAAATCACAAACAACAAACCTAAATCTAATCCTACTCTAATCTGTACCTCAAACTCCAATGGCCTCCGGTAGCTATCGGCCCAGTGCCGATGTCTGTCCTGTACCATGCGAAGTCTGTCCCTGATGAGCTTTACCTTCTCGGCAGCGTCAACAACCATCTCTGGCCCCAGTAAAGCTCGCTCACCAACATCATCCCAAGATAAGGGTGTACGACACCTACGCCCGTACAGAGCCTCGAAAGGTGACATCTCGATGCTGGCCTGAAAACTGTTGTTGTAAGCAAACTCTACCAAATGAAGATGATCCTCCCAGGAACCTCCAAAGTCCAGAACGCACGTCCACAGCATATCCTCAAGTGTCTGAATAGTCCTCTCTGACTGTCCGTCCGTCTGGGGGTGATATACAGTACTAAACTTGAGCTGAGTGCCCAAGCTGGTCTGTAGACTCCTCTAGAAATGGGAAATAAAGCGACTATCCCGATCTGAGATGATGCTGACCGGAACCCATGAATCCTGACTATCTATCGCATATATATCTCCGCCAGTCTCTCTGTAGATGTACCCACCTTGAATGGCAAGAAGTGGGTCGATTTGGTCAACCTGTCAACGATGACCCAAATCGCGTCTTTTCTTCCTGGTGTGCGCGGCAATCCTGATACGAAGTCCATAGTGATATGCTCCCATTTCCACTCGAGAATAGGCAGCAGCTGCAACAATCCACCGGGCCTCTACCTCTCTGCCTTGACCTGCTGACAGACCAAGCACCTAGCCACGAAGCGAGCCACCTCTCGCTTTATCCCGGACCACCAAACATGCTCCCTCAGATTTTGGTACATCTTGTTGGCACCCGGGCGTATAGAGTACTGAGATCTGTGGGCCTCCTGCATAACCTGCTCCCTGAGATCTCCGCTGGGCACACATAACCTGGAACCGTGCCTCAAGGCACCATCCTCTGCAAGAGAAAACTCGCCCTCCAGCAATCCTGCTCGAACCTGCTCTTGGAGACACCGCAGAGCAACGTCCTTAAACTGTGCCGACTTAATCCTCTCCACCAAGTCTGACTGAATCTGCATGCCCCACATCTGCATCTGCACTCCAGGCATGATCACCTCAATCCCAAGGCTCTCTAAGTCTGCAAGCAAATGCCGATCCATGGTCAAACATATGGCTGTCGGATACCTACTCAAGGCATCTACAACTACGTTGGCCTTCCCTGGGTGATACTGAAGTAGGATGTCAAAGTCCTTCATCAACTCTAGCCATCTGCGCTGCCTCATGTTCAACTCCTTCTGAGTGAACACATACTTTAAGCTCTTGTGATCTGTGAAGATCTCCACCCTCTCTCCATATAGATAATGCTTCCACAACTTCAGAGCAAATATCACTGCTGCCAGCTCCAGGTCGTGGGTAGGGTAGTTCTTCTCATGGGGACGTAATTGCCTGGAAGCATAGGCAATCACCTTTCCATGCCGCTGTAAGACACAACCCAGCCCCTTTCCTGAAGTGTCACTATAAATAGTGAAACTACCTAATCTTGAAGGCAATATCAGAATCGAAGCTGTCGTAAGCCGCTTCTTCAACTCATCAAAAGCTACCTGACACTCTTTTGACCAAACATACTCAGCATCCTTCTGGGTCAACCGAGTCAACGGCTCTGCAACCCGGGAGAAATCCTACAGAAATCTCCGATAATATCCTGCCAGCCCCAGGAAACTCCTGATCTCTGTAACTGAAGTCGGCGCTGTCCATGCCTCAACTGCTACAATATTCTTGGGGTCAACTGAGATACCATCTCCAGTCACCACATGCCCCAAGAAGTCCACCCGGTCCAAGAAGAACTCACACTTGGAGAGCTTCCCGTAAAGCTGCTCCCTCCTGAGAGTCTCCAACACGATCCTCAAATGCTCCTCGTGCTCCTCCTCAGTCTTGGAATATATCAAGATGCCGTCAATGAACACCACCACAAACTGATCCAAATACTGGTGGAACACCTTGTTCATAAGGTTTATAAACACTGCTGGTGCATTGGTTAGCCCAAACGGCATAACCAAAAACTCAAACTGTCCGTACCGTGTCCTGAAAGCGGTCTTGGGAATATCTTCCCCCTTCACCTTCACCTGGTGATGTTTCGACCTCAGATCAATCTTGGAAAATACCCGAGCTCCGCTCAACTGGTCAAAAAGATCGTCGATCCGCGGCAGTGGGTATTTGTTCTTGATCGTAAGGTTGTTGAGTGCCCTGTAGTCAATACACATCCGTACTGACCCATCCTTCTTCGGCACAAATAACACTAGTGCACCCCATGGCGATGAACTCGAGCGGATGAAGCCCTTGTCCTGTAGCTCATTCACCTGCTTCTTCAGCTCCACTAGCTTACTGTTATTCACCCGATAGACATGCTGAGAGATAGGTTCCGCTCCAGGAACCAAGTCTATCGAGAACTCAATGTCTCTGTCTGGTGGCAATTCCGGCAACTCCTCTGGGAAAACATCCATATACTCTGCTATCAAGGGGTATGGAATCGCCTGCTCCTCGACCGAGACTCCACAAAAAACTCCACTGCTCTGCTCTGCCTGACATCTGGAGTGCTCGAACTCTGGCTCCCCTGGCGCTCTGAAGAGAACTCTACCCCCTCTGCAATCAATGCTGACGTGGTGCCTGCTCAACCAATCCATGCCTAGTACTATATCGTAGTTTGGCAATGCATTACGAGCAGGCTCACCTCCAACTTACGACCTCACAAAACTACTCTTCGACCCTTACAAACATCACACACGAGGATAATACCACCCTCGGTCGTGATCGTGTAAGTCCTAGGCAACGATTCAGCTACGATACCGTGTCTAATCATAAAAGATACTGATATGAAGCTATGCGAAGCACCAGAATCGAATAATGCAAAAGCTGGACTGGAGTCGAGAAGGATCGAACCTGCAATCAGCTCTTCGATGGCCTCCGTATCTTTTGCTGCCATGGTGAATCCTCGTTCCTGCTGGCCTCTCCTAGCCTGCTGTTGGTGCTGGACGAACCTCTGCTACTGTGTCGGTAGGACTGGTCCCCTCTGCTGGCCTGCTGGAGCCCTGGCTCCTCCTTTCTGAGTTGCTCGTGCTATACGGCACTCCCTCATCTGGTGGTCTGCTGAACCACACACTAGGCACTGGCCCAGCCTCTTCCGACACTCATTGGTGACATGCTCGGGCTTCTTGCAGTAGGCACAAATGATACCCTTTCTCTTACCCTGCTGGTGCTGCCTCGGCTGCTGCTGCTGGTGAACTGGCCTCTGCTGGATCGGCTGCGGCTGGAACTGCCTCAGCTGCTGGTGCTGAAAGTGGGGCCTCTTGGCCTGACCTCTGCTGTTGCTGCCCCCAACTGGGTCTCGTCCCCTCTTGAGCCTAAGCTCAAGATCATCCTCTGCCAACAAGGCTCCCGTCAAGATCTCCTCGAATGTGGCATCCCTGTTGCCCTTGGTCAGGGACTTGACCTCCTTGACTAGACCCTTCCAGAACCTCTGGGCCTTCGCCGTCTCGCTCAAGCCCTCTAGGAACCTGTTGAGGCGGTCGAACTCCCAGCGTACTTCTTCACTGAAAGGCTCCCCTGGACTAGGCTCTCGAACTGCGACTCCAAGGCTCTGGGCACTGAATCTAGAAAGAACTTATTCTTGAAGAAGCCCTTGAACTCCTCCCAAGTCTGCCCAGCTATCCCCACCCTGGGGTTTGACTGATACCAGGTGCGAGCAAGATCTCGCATCCGCTAGCTGCAGCCTCAATCTGGAGATCTGCTGGTATCCGGGCCAGGCGGAAGATCTCCTCTATATGCTCGATCCACTCATCAGCATATAGTATCCCTTCTGTCCCCAGAAAGTCTCTGGGGCTCATCTTTTGGAACTGCTCTATCCCCGGCGTCCTCCGCTGATGGACCACTGGTCGAGCTGCGACCGTCGTAAGGGCCAACTCCATGCCCCTGTCCTGTCGAGCCTGCTGTCGGTCCATGAACTGCTGGAAGTATACGAACATCTGTGCCGTATCCACGTATCCTGTAGGCGACGGCTGCTGGAAGGGCATCTCTGCGATGACTGGGTCCTACCTCCGAGCCGGTGGAGGCATACCCCCTGCTGCTGCTGCTGAGGTCTCAATACGAGCAGAGGTGGCAGGATCTACAGTCCCCTGGCCCTGCTGTACTAGCTGAGAGGTAGCAGTCCCCTCTATAGCATCCCCATGAATGGTACGCTGCGATCGAGTCTCTACCATCCTGAAGATAGACAAACAAGAGTATCAATTTCTGAGAAAGAAGCGATATAACAAAGGCGGACAATTTAAAATTCAAAAGGATCAGCTGACAATAAGAATTTAGATGGCAATAAAAGAATTTTTCCTAAAGTGATTGAGTACCCTAAAAATTAATATCCTATATCCTACTGCAGGATGTAGTGATACTCTAATTCGAATACCACAACACTTCTAGTCTAGGACCTGCATGGGCTACCACTAAAAACGTGTCACGACCCGCACCCTAGAGTAAGGGCACGAGACGTGGGTACGTCCAGCCTACGCCGCAGTGTCGGCGGAAGAACGCTATCCTAGGTCACAACATCTAATAATATAACTCTAAACAGTTTATACTCCCCGAATGGGGGTGACATAGCAGTAAATAAACTCAATCACAACTAAGGAAGAGATAGCACGATATGATATAGAACTCAAGGAAATACAGATGATAAAATAGTCTAAGATAACATCCCAGCTAAAATCTAGAGTACAAATCCCAGCTACTGAATATGAAAGAATATATACAACTCAGAATCTCTGAACAGAAATAAAGTCTTAGCTAAACAGTCTCAAGATAACATAAGTAAGATAAGCCTAACTAAACTAGTCTAGGCAGTAGGGGTAATGTCATCAGATAGATCTGGGTCCTCCTGAGAGTCCAACTCGCAAGTGTCGTCTAGGGCTGTCCCGTAGAAGGTATCCACACAGGCCTTCTCCTCGTCCTCTGTAATATTTTCAACAGGTCCAGTCAGGACAGGAGCGAGCATAATACATCTCAACAGTTCATAGCAGGTTGGAAAATATAATCATGCAGTAAAGTAATATACAGGTACTGAAAAAAATGCGGTATGTAAACAGAGAGAGAACTATAATAGAAATATCTACTATAATAGAGACTAACAGTGGCTAGTGAGTCAGAGTACAATGTAGACATGTAAATGGCATGGGATGATTCTGATGAGACACTACGGAATGATTCTGATGAGATACTACTTGGGTATTATCTACATGTCTACTTCTACTCCCTCGTACCCCCAATCAATACATAAGGATCCAGCCAGGTTATGTTATGATTCCATGCAAAGGCCCCCGAAGGGTGATACATGGATGTCCCATAAATGGGGATTCTAGGAAAACCTAATATATGGGATAAGGATTCAAGGAAGACTATGTGATCATAAAAGTATATGTCACAAGTGATCAATGAACCAATGAAGCATAGTGATACGCCATGTAAGTGAAACGCACAGAACATGTAGTACCCGATGCTCCTTGAAGGGATAACATCTCAAGAACAGATCCATATAGTACCAATCCGTGTGACCACGTGACAGTAACAAGTAAAGTAATTTAATGCAGGAAATAATTCTAAGCAGGATATAAAATGATCAGAGAATGTACTCGCCTGGTATCTGAGTGTCCGGATGAAATGTACTGTCCGAGGAGATGTGTCAGGCTCCCAATCAGAACAGCACAAGTCACAACAAGTCAAAAATGATAACAAGATGCAATTCAATGCATTCTAAATAAATCTAGGTCAATCTAAGCCAAAGTCAACTCTTGGTCAACTCTGGTCAACCCTAGAAGTCAAACTAGGTCAACTATGGTCAAACTAGGTCCAACAAGTCTAAACTAGTCTAGCAAGTCTATTCTTGGTCTAATAAAGCTATACAAGGTCATTCTAGACTTGCTAGGCAACAGACACACACATAGGCCATAGGCTATATCATGTCTATAAGCCAACCTATAACACAAGACTATATGACATTATCTATATCTAAAATACTACACATATTGATATGTTATCTAACACAACTTAGAAATACACATTAGCCTATAGGTATACCTACAATATACATATTATATATATATATATATATATATATATATATATATATATATATATATATATATATATATATATATATATTAATATATATTAATATATATATATATATATATATATATATATATATATATATATAAAATATATATATATATAAAAAAAAAATATATATATATATATATATATATATATATTAATATATATTAATATATATATATATATATATATATATATATATATATATATATATATATATATATATATATTATATATATTAATATATATATATATATATATATATATATATATATATATATATATATATATATATTAATATATATATATACAAAATATATATATATATAATATATATATATATATATATATATATATATATATATATATATATATATATATATATATATATATATATATATATTAATATATATACATTACACAAACATACATATATAGGTATTCATATATAACACATGTGGTATATAGGCTTAAATACCTAATACATATAGATATACATTATAATATATGTATACATACATATGCATTATTTATATACACAATATATATTATATATATATATATATATATACATACTGATATAATAGAGAGTGTATATGTGTGTGTGTGTAGAGAGTGAGTGAGGAATGTGTGTGTGTGGATACACTAGTGTGCACATGATAAGAGTTAATAGAACCCCCAACAATTCAGATTTCACAGAAAATAGAATGGAAACCAACTTGGCATTTCTGTTCAGAATTTAGACAGCAAGGGAAAGGAAGGGAAATCAAAGCACAATGCCACAATTCAGATTTTTGAACAGTTTTTAGACCTATACGTCAATGCTCCAAATCGAAACCAATTCACAACCAAACAACCACAAATTTGAACCACAGTTAGATAACATATAGGAGTATAGTATTAGGGACTAAAAACCAAACATTAACAATATTAATTAGGCTAAATCAACTGTCAAAACTCACATTAGAAATCTGGAAATGCAGAAAAAATAGGTGTGTATCATAAAATCGGGCAAATGAAAAATTATACATGAAACTAAACTAATGTGTCGAAATATGGGTTGGTAATTAAATATACAGTATACATGTTTCCTACAATGTGTTTGTGTCCAAGCAAGAGGGCACAAACTGTCCAAATGATCCCGAACCCAAAACAGTGCACACAGGCACTGTTCAGTTTACTGCATCGTGCACGTGTGCACGCGTATCGTGCACACGACACAAGACACTTCGTGTCTCGAGGTCACTAACCTAGTTTCGCCTAGGATAGGTCCTCATGTCTAGGTGTCTGCACCGAGTCGAAGTGTCCACGTGTCTGACTTACAACTGCGTATCAGTGACAATAAAAACCGACTAAAACTGTCAGTCCCGACCAGTACAGAGCCTCGTGCTCACTCGACACGACACGAGGACACATGAGACTTGACACACATGGTGTCAATCATTGCCCCATAGTGTGTGTCGAGTTTCACGTGTCCTAGTGCTGTATCCGAAGTGCAAAAGCCCCCGAGTGGCATTGCCATGGGCGCGCGCGCGCACCCGAGTGTGCAAGTGTCGAATCCGATACGACACGACACAGTGTCACTCTCAGACCAAAAGAAATCGATAAGCAACATCAAAATATAAATTCTGATTCATTTAGTTTCTAGAAATTAGATCGAAATGCCCATTGGGGCATTTCATCAAACACCTAGAGAATATGACTGATACGTGTCCATTTAGGACACGAAACGGACACAAAACCTAGGTCTAGGCATACCTACAGTTAGGGTAGACCTAGGGCTTTCCAAATATGCAAGAAAATCAAAATTTTATGGTGTAGAAAGAAAGTTACCTCTATGTATCAAAATCCCCAAAAAGCTCTAAAGAGAGGTATTCCTCTTGATGGTCAAACTTCTCCAAATTAGTTTGAATCTGAGAATAACATGTAACAACAGCAAGAAAACTTCATTTAAAACCTATTGCAATTTGTTTGAGGGAAAATGGAGCAAAAATGGAATTTTTAGGGATTTTTGAAGTTGAGAAATTACCTCTTTCTAAAGCTTGTTCTTCCTAAAGAGGCTAGCCCTAATTTCTAGGAGGATGCTTATAGAGTGGGAATCCCAAGGATGGGTATGTGTGGCCGGCCAAGTAAGTAGGCTAGGGTTAGGTTGGCTAATGGCTAGTGGGTTAGGTTTAGTCATAAATCAATGTCTCAAAAATCACAAGTCATGACTTGTGATCAAAATCTTTCTATTCTAATCTCTATATTCCTAATTGATTTCAATAACTAGAGAATGGTTAACTTAACTTAACCTAGGGTCTCATATCTAGCCAAGTACAACTCAACTAGGGTTAGGTTACAAAGTCAAAGCTAGTCAAAGTCAACCTAGTCAACTTACATTCAAACAATTCCAAAATAATTTCTAAAAATTCCCATAAATTGAAATAAATTTTAATAAATTCAAATAACCCCAAAAATAACAAAAATACCCTCAAACTAGAAATGTGGTAGTGACAGCATGTGTATGTTTATTTTTCTTATGTCATGTATTCTTGTATTGAGTGGTCTTGTGTCTCAAATGAGTATTATGACTGTGAGACTTAGTTTGAGGTTGAATAATCTATTTGCCTAGCCTGATCTCTCATCTTTTAGAGATTTATCATGTTTAATAGTCAAAGCACTAATTCTAACAACTGTATTTTTATACTTCTTTTTCTCATCTGTAAGCTCTTTATTGAGTACGGTAAGATCATGTGTTTGTTTCTTAATCCGTGATTCAGCATCGTGTAAGCTTAATTTAAGTTTGGATAATTCTTCAGTGTTATGTATGGGAGATGTGTCTTTAACATTATCAAGCAAGCTTGATAGTCTATGAATCTCAACTTCATGAGTCTTGATCTTATCCTTTGTATGTTTATACTTGCTAAGTAACTTCTTGTGATCTTCAACTAGGTTACTAAAAACATCTCCAAGTTCATCAAAAGTAAAGTCATCAAGAGAATCATTTATTACCTTGTCGGACGTTGCCATTAAGCAGACGTCTACTAAATCTTGGGGAGTGTCCTCTTCTTTTTCTGGGTCATTGGCTTCACTTTTGTGCCAGATGCTTGGGTTAGCATACTTTCGAGAGGATGGCCTCTTGTATGATCTTTCATATCGGCTTCCATTCTTTGCTGTAGGGTAGTCTTTCTTGACATGCCCCGTCTTCTTACAACTGAAGCAGATAGGCTCTTCATCGTCACTTTGTGTTGTTCCTTCTTCCTTTTGGTTGAAATGTAGAAACTTCTTGAAGTTACGAACCATGAGCGCTTGATCATCACCATCAGAGTCATCATCGTCTGTTTCTTCTAGAGCAGCCTTTCGGCGATGAGCTCTTAGAGCGATTTCTATTTCCTTTGGAGCCGTTTCTTCAAAGTCCTTGAGGTCGAGCTCATGCGTCATTAGTTTGCCCACCAGAGTTTGCCGAGATATGGTGGTGAGATCATTGCCTTCAATGATTGACATGGCTTTGGGGTTCCTGTTCTTCGTTAGTCCCCTTAGCACCTTGCGCATCTTCTAATAGTTGGAGTAGTCCTCACCGAAGGAAGATAAGGGGTTAACGATGTCGAGGATTCTAGTGATCATTTATTGGATCGTCTCATTAGGCTTCATCTTGAATGCTTCGTACTCCTGTGTTAGCCGACTGATTTTTGATTCCTTGACTTGAGTGGTTCCTTCGTGAGTCACTTCTAAAAGCTTCCATACTTCGTGGGAAGTGGAACACATAGATACCCTATTGAATTTAGTCATGTCTATAGAATAGAAGAGAGCATTAATAGCCCTAGCATCTAGACTAGCATGTTTCTTTTCTTGATCAGTGTATTTGTCGTAGGATTTATCTATGAGATTTCCCTCAACAATAATTCTATCAGGCTTCTTGTAACCATCTGTGACTATGGTCCATAAGTCAAAGTCTAGAGATTTCAGATAAAACTCATTCATGTCTTCCAGTAGGTATAGTTGGTTCCATCAAATAGGGGTGGCCTATTAGTGGATTATCCTTCACCATAGTTGGTAAAAATGGGTTGTGTGGTTTCCATGGATCAACTCTTAGGAAGTTAATCCTTGATCAAGAGACCAGAGCTCTAATATCAACTGAAGTAACGTGTAGGCAACTCTAGAGGGAGGGTGAATAGAGTTTGTGTCAAAAATAATCATTTTAAAAATTAACTCTATGCCAAGTCTAGAAGCAACATCCAAGGGAACATATAATCAGAGTAGTAATACGAAAATTAACGGAGATCAGAAGAGCATACGTAAACACAGCGATATAACCTGGTTTTCCTCGTGGAGGACTAGTACATGCCTGAGAACTTTGTGAAATAGGTATACACACGTCCCTTTACTCAGAAGAGCACGCCAACTTCTTACAACTTCATAGAGGCGAAACATAGAATTTTCCAAGAGACTTCTTTTCAACTCTTGCACAGAACTACTAGCTGAATCACACTGAGCACCTTGGGGCTTAGGAAGTTTTGTTGTTAGTAGATTGGAAGAGTAAGGCTTAGAATGTATAAGGCTTAGAAGATTAAGAGTGAGAGATGATTTAAAATGAGAGAAATCAAGCCCTATTTATTCTAGTCAGGGGAGGCAGAGTTCGGCCAGAATTTTGTCCCAAATATTCAAAAATTCGAACGTTAGACAGCTCGTAGCAGGGTGTTCCTAAAAATTTGGTTACTAGTTTTTAGGGGCTATGATGGTTTGGTTTGGTTCAGGGATTGTTTGTTTTGTATGGTAGAGCTTGGAGAAGTATGTCTAGGTGTTGAGATGACTCAGTACGATTCAACGTACATTTACCTAGACTTAATAAATTAAAAAATTACAGACTTAGAACAAATACATTTGCAATGTAACAGCTTTGTTGACGACGTCTGTCTTGAACTATATACATTGTATTGGATCGTAGACGATATTCTGTCTTGAACTTGATATGTGTCACACTCACTTTTCAATTTCAAGGGTATTTTAGTAATTGTAATTTATTTGAATTTTTATGATTCTATTTGAATTTTTTATCTATTTATTAATTAGATTGATTGCAGTGTGATTTGATTGATTGTAGATTGGTGACTTGGTAGTTTGACCTTAGTCAACCTTCACTGGAAGCATAATAATGTAATTAAAATTCACATTTTTGTTTTTAAAATTGTATTTAGATTTAAATCTCTATTTTTGGAGTAATTTAGATGATTTAGTCATTTTGGCCTTTCTGTGATTTTCTAGATAAGTTGACTTGTGTTGTGCTAGCAACTGGTTTAACCTTAGTTGACATGTATAAGGGACTAACCATGCCTTAGAATTATTATTTTCATTTTTAGAATTTATTTTTATGCATTAGATTATTTTAAGGCTTTAATTGATTTAATTTAGCCTTTTTGCATGGTAGCTTTTAACCTTTTGACTTGGGCCAATTTCTACTTGAGAAAGAGTTGGCCCAAGTAAAACCCTAACCCCTAGACACCCCCTTGGCTGCCCAATACAGCAACACTCCCTCCTCTTTTTATTATTTGTAAAAATTGTAAGCCTCCACCAAGAACCCTAAAAGATCCATCTCTTCAAAACACATATTTTCTTCATCCGGAGTCCGTTTCTTCCCAAACGAACTCCGTTGCACTTTTCGAGGAGAGGAGGATCTGCTGGAACATTTTTGGAGTGGAGATGGAGGGTTTTGCTGGAGGGAAATCGGTCGAGACGACAACCGAGGAGCCCCAATCATTGAGTTTTGACACTCAATAAGTAAAACCCTAATCTACCATTGCAAATCTATTTTTTTCTTCATTTTTGAATCCATATAGATGCCCTAGTCTTGTCGACGAAATTTGGTGGGATTTC
Source organism: Iris pallida (assembly GCA_029216955.1). Lineage (NCBI taxonomy): Eukaryota > Viridiplantae > Streptophyta > Magnoliopsida > Asparagales > Iridaceae > Iris > Iris pallida. The sequence continues at coordinate 60,181 of JANAVB010010726.1, forward strand.
GACTCCGTTTGATGGAGGTATCGAGCCCGTGTCGGTCCCTTACGGCACGTGTTCGACGAAATACTGCTTAGGATAGAAATTTATTGTTTTTCGTTTTTGACTTCATGGATGTTTAGATAATAATATTTTGATAAACTTTTGTGAAGACGGATCAGAAATTGACACAATTTCGGTATTCGAACGGACACGGACACGCGTGCACGAGATCCCGTGCACAGTCCCGTGCATGCCCTACAGTCTGTGCGTCATAACTCGATGCACATAGCTCCGTCTTGCATGAAATTAGCACGTAAGGGCAACCTCAGCACATGCCCGTAAAATTTTACAATGTTTCGTGCGAGCGCGAAGAAAATCGTGCGTGCACTGGTCAGCCACACTGTGCATTCAGACCTTCGTTTTTTGTCGCAGAAAACGGACTTCGTACGCGCACACGACGCAGTGAAGACCCATTCCAGGACCTGAAACATGTTGACTTAGACCTAGACGACCCATAGGACGAACCCTAAGTCGCGGCGGGGCCCGACGAGGGAGTAGCGAGGCCTGCACCACGCGTACGAGGATGCGCAGGCGCACACACGCAGCAGGCCGCACGGGTGCGTGGGCCTGCGTGTACTGTTTCAGGCAGCGTGTCACCGTGTCGTCGTGTCCTAGACCTACCCCAGGACCTCCCTAGCTACGTGCACGAGCACGTGGCATTTCTTTGCGTGTGCGGCGCTCAACGAGCAAGAACGCACGCGTACAATGCGGTATCGGGAAATTCCGTTACGCGTTCTATGGACACGGTCCGGACACGATTTTGAACCCGAGAGTATACGAACGCATCACGTGGGCCGAGGCCAACGTGTTTGCCAAGTTTTGCGGGTTTGTTTGGTGTATTTTGGATTTTGGGTCGTTGGGTGAAATTGGATTTTCTTTAATTTTGATTTTTAGTTAATATGTGATTTTTGATTTCCAGCATTTTAGCTTCTAAATTCTGAGTTTACAGGACTTATATGATATTTCAAATATGTGAGAATCAACTTTTGGCTTTGTTTCACAATTTTCCATCATTTATGGATATATGTGTTTACTATATATAGCCTATGCATATATTTAACTATATAATATGTATAACCCCGTTGAAACCCATTCCTAACACAAACGTGGAGAATGGGTCGAAGGGGAATTATTCCAGATTTTAGGCTTTTTAAGTATCATGCATCATTGCGTATCTTTCTGTTTCAGTTTTGTATATTTATAGATATATATATGTAATTTTCTTACTTTATATATATGTATATAATAGTATAATAATTTGGGTAATACCATGATTATGTTTGAATGATTTTAATCTCAGATTTGACCCTTATTTCAGTAAGCACCAGTGCATACACACGCACACACCATTTTTGTTAGTTGGGTTCTGGTTGTATTGTATATACACATGTGTGTATATACCTATATGTATATATATATATAATTATATATATATATATATATTATAATATATATAGATATATATATATATTATATATGTATATATATATATTTCTTGTTAATTCTCTTAGATTAGATTGTAGTTGTGTATATGACTATAGGAGTCCTAGGAAAGATTTGGTTTATTATTTCGAGCTTAGTTTTGTCGAATTGGCCGACAAGTTGACCAAATTGACAAAAGTCAACTTTGGGTCAAACTTGATCCAATTCAACTCAAACGAACTCCAAATGACCTAGAATTTTGTGTATGACCTAGAAATTAGTAGACGGACCAGTTGACCCAGGTTTGACCAGCGTTGACCAGGTTTGACCTGTTGACCGAGGGTTAACTTTGACCAAAATGGACCTAGAAGCATATAGTCTTGCATTGTAGCTATTTCTTTTGATATTTTGGACTTGGTTGTTACATGTGTGTACTTTGAATAGGTTTATATTGCCCCAGTTTAGCTACATCTCATTAGCAGTTCGATTTGCCAGGCGAGTATATTCTCTGATTTTCATACTTCTTTGGATATGTTCTCTTGTTATAGACTAGTATACTTGATGCTGACACGATGATCACACGGATTAGTACCCTATGGATCTTTTCATGCGATGTTATCCCCTCGGATACATCGAGTATGTCATGTTCATGTACTTTATCATGGCCATCATGTACTATGTATTCATATTTATCCATGTGCACTCATATGTTATTCATGTACACTCATGACCATATGAGCTCCATGTATACAGTAGTTGTTATCCATGTGCAATAACATAACATGTATTGATCCTTGTGTATTGATTGGGGGCAGGGAGAGTGTAGTTGGTTATGTGATCATTATCAGTAGGTATCCATGTGCACTCCATAGCTGTATCCATGTGCAACCCAAACCGCTTACATAACCAATGCTCTGAATCACATAGAAGGTTATATTTCTCTATTTATCATATTATATCTCATTTTATAGTATCTCTCTCTTGTTGATTTCATTTACAGCGATTCATGTATAGTTTTCTATAGCTTGCTTTATATGTCTATTCTGCTATAAACTGTTGTGAGAGATATGTGCTCGTTCCGTCCTGACTGGGCATGTTGAAAATTTTACAGGTGATGATGAGGAGTACTGCCCTACTTATTATGGCATTGGCTTAGATGACACTAGCGACGTGGACCCTCAGGAGGATCCCACAGTCGCTGAAGACTTGCCTATAGTCTAGCTAAGACTTAGTACTTTATCTGTATTTCTTTTTGAAATTTTATGAGTTGTACTTGAGATTTATTCTGGTGGTTTACACTTAGACTTCTTTTTATCTGTGAATCTCTTGAGATTCATTCTTCTATTCCATCTTAGTATTATGATTGAGTTACTTATTATTTACTCTCCATTCAGAGCTTATTTTAGACTGTGTTAGATATTGTGACTCAGGACAGCGTTTTATCGCCGACACTGCAGCGTTGGCTGGGCGTTCGTTACTTCTCGTGCCCTTACACTGGGTGCGGGTCGTGACACGTTTTTAGTGGTGGCCCATGTAGGTCCCCAATCACAACTAGTGTGATTCGTAGTGGTACTCGAACTAGAGTATCATTACAACCTGTAGTAGGATATAAGATATAAGTTAAGGTACTCAATCACAATTAGAATTTGTTGAGAGATTCCTGGGACGACCCTTGAGAATCTCATTATGAGCTTCGAATTAGATTCCCTTTCCCTTACTTTAGTCCACCTTCCTTCCTTGATTTTTGCGCTTGTTTGAACTCTTTTAACCAATATCCTTACTTTCTTGTGCTTAATAATGGTTAGGAAGATGGCTACAATGCTATACTTATTGGTCAATATTGGCTAGAAGGATTATATTAAGGAATTGGAATACGCGGATACTTTGACTAAGTTATAAGAGTTTTTTTTTTCTAAAAGGATGATTTAATGATTAGTAGTTTGTAAGTTGGGATATTACCAAGGAAATTTATCTTGGAGATTCTAAGTAGTAATCACCAAAGGATTATAAAATTATATTTTGATACTAGAGGAAAATAGTTAGAATCTATAAATCGATTTCAGGAATTGATGATTCATGAATTATAGGATTATGATTATACATCCTTGAACGTATATAGATTGGTTTGAATGATCAAAAAAAGGGGGTGGCAGTATGAACTATTAAATTGAGTCGTACAAGTTGCGATGTATATGATTATTGAATTTCAAATTTAAATGGAAGCAATGATATTAAAATTTTGGTTTAAAAGATCAGGAAGATATGAAAACGATTTTGGAAGAAAAAAATCTCAAATTTGGAATCGTGTCAATTGATTGAAGATTTAAAATTTATTTAGATTTTGGTTTAAGAAGTAGTGATTATGTTTCAATGACTTAGAAAGAGAAATTATGGTTGATAAGTGCATTAAAATACTGAGCTGTAAATGCTAGATTGTCGTGATAAGCTAAGTGTCTATTTTGATGATTATTTAAGACAAATTGAAGTTTTTAAAGTTATGAAGTGATGTAGAATTTTATTGATTCATGATTCATTAACTCTGGAGTTTAAAGTTGGATTGAAATGTTAAATTTTGGAAAGGTTAGTAGTAACATGATAAAGTTACTATGAGATTTATGAAAAGGATTTAAATGTTAGTCGTGATTAGATTGGATGGCTTAGAGTGAATACAGATTGCAGTAGATATTTTAAAATTTCTTTTAAAGGATTGTAATGGTAGGCCATCAAGGTAACCTTAATGAGATAGAAGTGTTCGACAGTAATTGCCATATCACTTATGACTATGACAGTAGTACATACTCAAGTGTTGTTAGTCGTCTGCCAAACTATGGGACTGTATCTCAATCTTGACTTAATAAACCTTCCCTCAAATCTAGATCTTTTATTGTGACCTTCTAACCATTTGTATTTGATCGTTCCTTAACAGTATTCGCCTTTAGAACTGTGTCCCTAAATTATTTCACTGGATTCTTAATTAAATTTATTTCATGCTTCAACTTGATTTCCTTTATTCTTGTATTAGTTGTCACCTCTTGAACCCTTACCATGATACTAAATTACATTCTGACTTAAATTCGAGATCCAACCATGACTCAATTCTTTCGACCGGACATGGGATGGTGTTCTTCTTGTTTCCTTAAATGCTTAACCTTGTACCTTAT